>VDFB02281492.1:331478346-331616650 GCA_007258455.2 Sequoia sempervirens
CCATCAAATTTAAGCCCTGCCTCCTACCCCCACTCTCCCTTTCTCTCCCACTCCCTCCATATCTCTCTCTCAAGTGATAATTTAAAAAGAATATAATTTATATTTATATTAATATTAAAAATTAATTTTTAATAGAGGGGGTTCGACCGAACATCATTAGAATGTTCGACCGAACCCAATTTAAATCTATTTTTTTATTCTATGTTGAATGGGTTTGGTCGAACATTGGTTTGGTCGAACCCCTATTCGACTGAACTTTTTTTTTTGTTTGCCCAAACCCACTTATTTTCACCCTCATCCCCTGAGGCACCAAAATTGCTG
Organism: Sequoia sempervirens; assembly: GCA_007258455.2. Taxonomy (NCBI): domain Eukaryota; kingdom Viridiplantae; phylum Streptophyta; class Pinopsida; order Cupressales; family Cupressaceae; genus Sequoia; species Sequoia sempervirens. The sequence continues at coordinate 331,478,668 of VDFB02281492.1, forward strand.
AGAATTTGGCACTTTGAAGCTCGATTTGAGAATAAAAATGGAGGATATCTCAGAAACCCAACTAGTATCAAGTTCCCCTCAAAATGAGCTATCCAACGAATATAATTTTAATATGTTTTGATTATATTATCTATTTGTTTTTTAAGTTTTATTAAATATAGGTTTTTCACTAAAAACAAAACTCTCTATTCTGCACATGTGGGAAAATAGAAGATTATCAAAAATAAAAAATAAACATACGAGTGCACCAGATATTGGAGTCCTTGATCCAACCAAAAAAAAAAAGAATTTCGATACATACAGTAAAAGTTATGCATTATACGGTCGTGTTATGTCTGAATTGTAATTGATTTGACTTTGAAACTTGATTAAAAAACAAATATTCAATAAAAAACTATCTAACCAAGTGGAAGCACTAGATATCGGAGTTAAAAATCTAAATTTGAAAGAATTGGAATTTTATCTTTCAATGAAAAAATGTTATGCATTATATGAGTGTGCATCACTTTTTAAAAATGTTGTTTTTTGAAAAACCAATTTTCGTGGGAGATGGAAAAAGAAGTGCAATCTGATTCCAAAAATTTTGAAAAAATATTTTAGAATCTATAGAAAAAAATGTGACAAGACTCTAGTTTGCATCATCTTCAAATTCCTCACGGTTTAACCGTTATAGGTGCCCGAATGTGAAGATTTAGTTTTAAAAAAAAAATTAGTGTCCAGTTTGGCCAAAAATTGTAAACCACTATTGTGGGATCACCCATGTAAGTGATATTTGAATAAGATGCCATATAGATATATTAGTGGGATTATTTTTAAGGTCTTCCACTATATTAAGCATAGGCGAAGGAGGAGCACTAGGAAAAGTATGTTGAGGAAATGGTAATTGTAGACACCTGAATTTGACCACTCTCATATGATCAAATTCACCCTTGTATTCCTCTGTCGTGCATCCCTCATCTGCATTAATTACATAATTTATGATTTGATTAATATTTTCCTGCATCCTAATGTCCCCTAAGGTATTTAATAAATCAATTAAATACTTTACCCCTTTTATCTCTAAATTAAATAAATACCCCAATTTATTTAATGTAGTCACTTTAGCCCAAATGAATTAAACCAATTATTAATTCATCCATTTCTCTCTTCTCATGTCACATCCTCCATAATCCTCTTTAATCCATATTAATCTAATTAATTTTTGATTAGGATGTGCACACCCCTAATCATCATTAGGGTCACATCCTCCATAATATCCCACTTGCTTATAATAAGTCATTAATTTGTCTAATCATGCATTTGCACAACCTTAATCACCTTATTAACTCACCTAATATCCATGTCATTTATGGAATATTTCCTAAGTCAACCATATTAAATGATTTCTCCTTTTGGAGAAGGCACTTCCTTCCCCATGTGAGTTTTTAATTCATATTTATGTATCCAATGTATTTTAAGGAATTTAAAATTCCTTCTCCCATCCTCATGAGGATTTGTGAGGAATTTTTAATTCCTCACATGTCCTCTCAAGCACATGTGGACAAGGACCTCCTTTATGAAGATATCTTGTCCCTTCCTAAGGTACAACCTAGTACCTCCATGTCACCTCCACATCAACCTCTCTTTTCCACATCATCCACCACATGTCACTTTGTGAGGGCTTGTGAGTTCTCAACTCACCCTAGCCCTTGATCTCATCCATTTTGGCTTAATCTTGACCCTTCATTCCTTTAGAGGCACTTCCCAAAAAGATGGTGGAAATTCCCCCATTTGCACTATCCACAATCAAGCATTCAAACACACTTAGCACTCAAACCATCACATAGCATCCACTATTGTTGTAGCACTTTGAGCTTCCATATTGCATCCATTCAAATAACCATTTTAATCATTAGAAGATCTTCATCTCTCCATGATCATTTAGAGCACCATTTTGAGCTATTTTTCCACCAAGGAGCATACATATCAAACAATCAAAGGGCCAACCAAGACCATCAATCTAAACAAGTTAATATTATTCTTTGCTTCTTTTATTTTATTTGGATTTAACTAGGCCTAATCCAAGTGTTTGTTTTTGTGTTTTCCTTTGTTGCATTAGTTTAGTTTTGTATCTTAGAGTAGGAATTCACACTTGCACACATTTCTAGTATGCCCAATGGGACCCACGTCATGGGTCAATTTTATGTTTTCCTGTTTTAAATTTTGTAGGTTTGAACTCCACACGCAAAGGTGAATTCACCCCTGACAGACGAGTTTGCTCGACACAAAGGCAAAAGTGATTTGAAGACAAGAGAAGTCAATTTTTCCCTTTCATAAAAGGGGTGGACTTACATCTTACCAGTCAAATCACCAATCACATAGGCAGATACACAGAGAGCTACCCCGACAGGTAAAACTACAGGATACAAAGGCAAACTTCATCGAGCTATAGAGGTGACAACACATACGCCTTTTCATCTAAGGAGTGAAAATGATCCTGCCTTTTTCAATAGACAGGCGATATCGTTTCATAAACAAAGGCGAACTCATCTCACACAAAGGCGGATTGGTAATAATCCAAAACCTTTCATTTTTCAATTTGAGCTACAATTTGATTTCAATTTTGGGTACTAGGTAGCTAACTTGTATGTCGGTGATTTGTGGAATTTAACTAAGAGTTTGTATAGCTTTTTCTCCCACATTTGATGAAGACCGGTGGTAAAGACTGCTAACATATTTTCTATAGGACAATTGGTTGAAGACCTCTAGTGTAGCTTTGCTTGTGTGTCATTTTTCCATACTAATTTAGGCACACATAGATTAATTAAAGGGTCAATTAACATGTTTGTTGTGTTTGGGAGTGAATTTTTGGCGTATCCACTCCCCTTGCACCTTTCGGTGATCTTGTGTGACAAGAAATCGCAATTCATTCCAATCTAGTCCAGTCTACCCAGGAAGTGCTAGTGCATCTAAGCTCTCCCCTTTTGCTATGTGTGAGCCTAGGGACTAGCCAAAGCATCTAGTATTTCCTTCCTTTAGCGAGACCTTCCTGGGATTTCATCACTCAAGGGACAATTCCAATCACATTTTACTAGTGGGGTATATAAAGGGGGGAGAACTAAAGTTGTACCCCAATCCAGTCATGTTGTGTCTAGTGAAGCGTCAAAGCTAGGGTGATAGCTAGATAAGACGTGCAGGGTTGGTCCAAATTTCTAGTACCTCATTGGGCCTCTTGATCCACGCTTGTGATGCGCTGATGTTCATGGTTGTGCCTCATGTACCTAGTGTATATTGAGGACACATGATATAGCCTATTTATCTTAGATAGAGACCCGTGTTTTAGCCACAACTTGGTGTAGTGCAAGGGATGTGCACCATACCCCAAAGTTACTCACAAATTACTCCCTTGGGTTGAGATAGAAATCCTCGTGGTGGACTACAACAGTCTCTGAGAGAGAACCTGAAGATAAGCTCATGGCGTCTATTGATGACCCTGTGCCACTGAATCGCTAGCTATCTACTTCACGAGAAAGGGTGATCCAAAGAACCACCCTGGTATCATGAAGTATAAACGTTGGGGTGTCCCCTCAAGGTGGTGGGACTACATCAAGTTTGTAAACCCTTATCACTAATTCTAGGATAGTGTTGCCTAGAGTGTCTTCTTTGTGCGATACTAGTGCTTGTCATCAGTCTGAGTCAGTCCATCCTTTCTGCTTTTTGTTTGTCATTTTTTTATCCTTTGTCATAGTTTTCCCCTACCCTCAATGGTGAGTTTTCTTCTCACAGGGGAAAACTTACATTGTGGATAGGTGATCTTGCCCTGAAAGGGGCAATCTTGTGTCTCGAGTCTAATATAAACCTTCATCCTTTAGGCGAGTTCATCCTTGTCAGGGGAAAATTTGCTTGTGGGTCCCTTAGTTAGGTGACTCCGCATCCACCTATTCCCTGAATAGGCGATCCTTCCCATCCAATAGGAAAGTTTGTGTCCAATCTGTACCTCTTGAGTTTTCCTATTCCCTTAGATTAGGTGATCCTATCACCTTCATGGGCAATCCTACTATTCACAGGGTCGGTCTAATGTCTCATCCATGTCTACCCATCTGTACATCCCCAAGAATAGGTGAACCTATTTTCCATAGGGGGCATCTCATGTCCGTCTATACCATTCTTGTTCGTACAGTTCAAGACATAGGTGATCCTCATTGTCTAATAGGCAATCTTGTCATAGATGTTTTCGTTCCCCTTCCATACATATGAGGAAATAGGTGAACTTGTCACCCTGATAGGAGATTTTTCCCATGTCTGTACATCTCAAGAAAGGGGTGATCCTGGACCATAGATAGGCAATTTTTTCTCCTATGTCCGACTATTTCTTTTGAGCATCCAAAGATTTAGGAAATCTTGTGTCTTAGATAGGTGATCATGATCCCTAGATAGGCGATTTTGTTTCCTAATTTCACCTATTCCTTTTGAGTTTCCTAAAGTTTAGGTGATCCTATTTCTTAGAAAGGTGATCTTGTGAACTAGACAGGTGAAGTTTCCATACATAGAGGTGAATCCATTGACCTTTAGATAGGTGATCCTATAACATGGAGGGGTGATCTTGTGAAACACAGAGGCTTGTGTGTGTCCCATACAAAACTTTCAAGAGTTAATCCTTTGGTCCACTGAAAGACTGTTGTTTTTTGAGTTTGTTCCCCATGATTGAAATTTTTTATCACCATCCACCTGCCTGTAATCATCATTTTAGTCTATCCACATTTTTCAAAAGTCATCAATTCATCAATCAAATCATATAGGTGCATCTTAGGACATCTCTAGATTGCATATCCATCATTGGTTCATAAATCTCAATCTCTTAGACTTCGTTTTAGGGGTTTTTATCCAAGTTGACTTAGGTGTTTGATCTCGATCATCATCATTCATGCTTACTTAGGATTATTATCCATCCTAAGTCAACAATCATCCATGACCCAATCAATCTACTTCTATCTTGAGGTAGATTCAGTGTCATAATCATCCTTTTCCTAATCCAATCTAATCATCAATATCATACATCATCTAATCAAACCCCTAAACTTGGTTTAGAATTAATCTCGTCAATCCAATCCAATCAACCATTCAATCCTATCAATAATCCAATCTAGCTGATCGACCCAGTTGAATCCACTCTAATCGCTTGTCCAAGTTATCTCATCCAATCCAATCAATCAATCATTTAATCCAATCAATCCTTTATTCATCATTTAGGCCTTCATTTATGTGCTTCCTAGGGCTTAGTGTCATTTTTTCCACCTGGTAGTTTTGCATTTTCATGCCTGTTACCACCCGGTCACAAGCAAAGAAACTCATGGAACAAAAATAATCCCAAATTAGTCAACCTCATATCCCTTAGGATCAACCCACCAATGGTGGTTCATCACAATCTAACACTGAGGTTCACAATTCATCCCCTCCTAACGAAAGTATGGTCAATCAACCCGGCTCACGGTCAATGAATAGCTTAATAATCCCACAAATGTGAAAATGACGGATCGTCTCATTGATGAGTGTGGGGATCAGATCATTGCCACATTAATTCTGAAAGGTATCAAACTGTCGTCAAGGTTTGACTTATCTAAATATGTTAATATTACACCTCTTGCGCCCTCGGTGCCACAAGATCCTCAAAAATTTTAGAACTATGTCACCAAAAAATGTATAGTTGACATTTTTATGCTCACTTGAGTCTCTCCTAGTGTACTTTGGCTTGAATTTTCCTATATTTAATGTTGTAATGTGGTCAACATGTTCACATTAGGTCTTGGACCCTTGTGAATCATTAAGACTTCTAGGTTGTCTTGTAAAAGTGTTGTGAAGTTTTGTAACCCACTTTCACTCTTTTTTAGGAACCTTTCATCATAATTCACCTAAATAACCCATTTTTATCACTTACCAAGTCTTATTTCAAAATTTTGTAAAGAGTTGTAACAAACTTTCACGCTTTTCTAAACTTGTCATCACTAATTCAACCCTTTCTCATGTTTAAATGACCCATTAATACACTTTCTGGCACCCTTTACTTGTGTGTTTTTGAGGAGATTCCCATTGGATAATATTTAATGCCCTGTAATTCCTAACACCCACTTAATTTGATTAAGTGGAGGTATGTGCAAGATCATCATGGAAAAAACAGGCCCTTAAGTGGCAAAAAATTTAGAAAAATCAGAGTTAGGCAACTTGACGTAAAAATTTGAATAAGTTATCTATATTATTTCAAAAATATGTAACAATAGAATTTGTAGCAAATTGAATGTAGTTTCTAAACTACTAGGTTTATTTAAAAATAAAAACCTTTTTGGTGAAAATTTGAAATTTCAATGCAGTAGTACTAAAATTTTGTGGAAAAAATAAGTAGTTGTCTATCCACACCTAACCACAATAAAATGATAATATTTTTTATAAATTTTATATAAGTAGAGGACTCATGTTTGGATGTGATGCATATTTTTTTTAATTTTTAAATAAAATATTTAATATGAATTTTTTATTACAAATTTTAAAAAATATAAAAAACTCATATGTCTAACCATCAACTTGGTCAAAACTTCATGAAATTCAATTTTTCTTTTTTAATCCTATAGCATGTGAAGCATAGAATGTGACACATGTTTCAGATTCAAAAAATGTGATACAATTTGAAAGCTATAGTTGTTTTTCAATGAGCCTATCAATCAAGACTTTAATCGTAATTCAAATAGAAAATGAATAATAATTATTTATTAAATTAAAAGTATACCATAATTTATATTGGTGGAAATCTGAGAATCTCCTCTAAAAACCCTTTTTGTTTGATCAATTTTGGGTAAAAAAAAGTTGTCAGCCACATACACTACACACACCCATCATATCGCCACTTTTTGGCCCATCATGATCCTACACATACCCATGGGACTAAGTCACCAATAGGGGTAACTTAGTCCTTTTTGGCACAAAACTCAAAAATTATTTTAATTTTCTATTGATATTTTGTCCTCTAACCCTTGAGGTCAATTGTGATGTGTTATTTTTGGGAAATTTAGTAATAATAAGTATAAATAAGGGTTTTTCTCCTCATTTTTCATCTCCTACAATCTTCTAATCTCTTGCACTCATTAAACATTCAATCTTACAAGCATTCAAGCAATCTAAGCACAATCAAGTCATCCATTAGAGCACTTCATTACATATCTTTAGATTTCTACATCAAGGGTTTGGTAAGTTTATGGCATTGCATGTTGTTTATTTATCATTCTCTTTCCATTTCATTTCATTATGTAGGGTTTGATTACCAAAGTGGGATTTGACCAAGGCAAATCCCTATACTCTAACCCTTAACCATTTTTCTACTCTTTGCATGTGTGTTTGTAGATTTTGTAGAATTTTTTGTCAAAGAAATAAGTGTTGAAAAGTGGTCAAGAAGTCATCAAAGTTATTCAAGTCAAGATAACCCTAATTCAAGCTTGGAGACACTTTTTATCCCATTTTTTGCAAAATCAAGAGTGGACACTTGTCAGAAAAGCAAGTGTAGACCTGAAACTACATAATCCTGTCCTAAAATTCCCAAAATCTATAGGTGGACTAAGTTGCCACTAGTGGCAGATTAATCCCACTACCAGGCTTGAAAAGTGGTTTCTGTATTTCTAGATACCCATTTGGTAGATTCTTGTTCCAGCAAAGTTTTCCTGAAACTGGGACTAAGTCGCCCAGCCTAGTGTAAGTGTCCCAGTCAACATTTTCAATCAATTTCTCAAGATTCTAGAATCTCTCCACATCATATTTCAGATTCCAAGTGCACCTCTCCAGTTTTGTTCAGTTATTTTATCATTTACTTGCATTTTTAGGTGTTTTTGCATATCACAGTGTGTTTTCCATCACTTTGCGTTTCTTAGGTTTTGCATCATTAAATCATTTTTTTTTCATATCAGTGCATTATTACGTCATAGGTAGACATATTACATCTAATTTACATTAATCTTGAGTGTAGACATTTGCATTTTTAACCCCTTCCCTTTCTTCGTTTAAGTGAAAAACCCTAGAAGGAGCTAAAGCAGTTGGGCAATCCAAAATCAATGTCCACATTTTGGTGAACCTGACTTTTGAACATATTTACTTCTGATTTTAAGTGCATCCTAGGTTTCATCATTAGATATTGCATTGATTCAATTGCATCCTAGGGTTTTCAAAATTGCATTAGTGAAAAACTCAAATAACTTGCATTTTTGCATCATTTTTGCATTGAAAATCAGAAAAATTCTACATTTTCATACTATAATTGCATCTGTGCATCAGAAAGACATAAAATTGCATTTAAATTTTTTGAAAAATCTTTAAAAAATCATCACTAGGACTAAATTGCCACACTGGGTGACTTAGTCCTTCTGCACATTTTACATTGTAATTTATGGTATTGCATTCCTATTTCAATTTACATAAATACTATTATTTGCATTTTATTATTCCTAGATTGCATTGTATTTGCATCCATCCAACCTCTTGTGGTATTTACAATATGAGTGTTTGGTGCCCTATTGATAATACTTTAGTGAGAAGAAGTTCCCGACTCATGGCATCCCACACTAACACACTCATTGTGGACCTTGGGTTGTCTCGAGCTCCTACTCCTGATATGGACAATGGCGCATTAGGCATGGATACTACCACTAGTACACCTTTACCTTTACATAAAATGCATGTTGATACATTAGATGCTCACATTTCGCAAGAAAAAGTAATTAAAATTCATGAGGATTTAGCACATTTGTAGCAAAAATTATTTCTTGAAAACATTTCCCACTACAATTCCTACTATAGACAACATCCATCGAATTATTGAAAGTGATCAAGGCTTAGATGTTATGAAACAAATTGTTGAGACATACCAAAAATATACCTCTAACACATCTCAACCAGCAAACACTATGGTTAGCCAAGGAGGATCTTACATTCCTTCTCCTTCAACTGTAGCATCCATACCTACCTATACCACTCCTCAAGTTACAACAACTAGGAAACAAGTTAGTCAGGTGAATCCTTCTTTTGCTATTCCAACTAGCATTCCTATTTCCTTTGTGGCATTGAATTTTCCATCCTCCACCACCTTCACCCCTCTTAGTGTCCCCTTCACTTGTCCCAATATTACATACACTCCATCACCATTCTCTCTTCCACCTCATACCACTTACACTGACCCTCTCATTACACAACTCTTCCAAACTATTTCTTCCATGCAACAACAAATATCTACCATAAACCAAAACCAAACTGCACCACCCACCTACTATGTCCATAGTAGCCCATTATCTTTGTAAATCTTACGAACATCGATGCCACAAGGAATTGAGAAGCCTAGGTTTGAGAAGTATGGAGGTAAAGGAGATCCTACTAATCATGTCAATGCCTATATAGCCTTATGCATTGATTTTGTCCTTGATGATAAACTGTTAGCCAAACTATTTCCTAGGACCTTAAAAGACACTGCCTTGGAGTGGTTTTCAAATTTACCCAATCATTCAATTTGAACATTTAATGGTTTGATTTTAGGATCTAGGACTGTTGCACATGAATAATAACCTTTACAACGATTAAATTGAAGGTCCTTAAAATTTAATTAGGTAATTTAAAATGCTTAAACAATCAAAGCAATAATAAAGTGATGAACACAATAAAAGAGAGATAGAAGAGAGAAGACAAAACACAAGTTGATAATGGAGATTTCCAATATGGCTATGTCTTTGGGTCCCTCTCCAACAAAGTGACATATCCTTGATTATGCTTCAAACTCATTACAAGGCATCAATAGAATACAGTGTCGAATCTTCAAGAGTTTCAAATTCTTCATCCTTCAAGTGCAAAAAAGTAACACTCCTTCGATGCACAGATTCAAACACTCATACTCTCCATACAAATTCTATCCACAATTGAGAATTCTCTCATAAGTCACCACCCGATTACCGAATTCCTAGACTCCCTCCTTTTTATACATTAAATATGCCCAATATAGTTTAAAACCATATAATTTCCAAAATCAAGCCAATCTCCCTTTACAAGTAAAAATCTTAAACAATTTCCCCCATTTACAGAGATAAATCTTTAGAAATATTCCCGAAATAATTCTCCTCTTTTAATTAAGTGCCCTTATAATTTCGGGCTTACAAATAATAATCTTCAAAATATATTCCCTTAGGAATTTCCCATAAAATCATGGCTCTTGTATTTTGGAGCCTTTACAAAAATAATGTTTACAATCTTTAAAACCCTTATTTGTTTTAAAATATCTTTTATGAAAATATTTTTTTGAGATTTTAAGCCCTTAAAAATCTCATTTAAATCCATTAAAACCTTTTAAAATCCTCTAAATATATTTTAAGATCCTTAAAAATCTTTAAGAATCTTTAAAAATCTTTATAAATCCCCTTAAAAATCTCGTAGTATGGGCTTTTAAAACTTAAAAGGTTTAATAATTTAAATATAAGGGAAATCAACTTTTAAATTCTATTTTAAATAGTCATGTCACCATCTGGCACATCACCGCTTGCCACGTCAAATGCTAACATCATCATTTTGACTAGTCAACCCTTTTCACTAAAACTTTGACTTGGCGTAACTTTGGCATATGGACTCCATTTTCGACCAAACAGATGGTGTCAGAATCATGGTGATGAGCTCTTTGACATGATGTTGTTTTTGACAATTTTTTAGATGATCAAAATTTTCACCTTTCTGATTGGCCCGATTTGACCCCAACTTTGACTGGTCATAACTTGAGCATACGATCCTTTTTCGCCCGTTCAAGTTGCGTTGGGTTTCACTTTCTGGGATCTTCAAGATGGTGCTTAAATCTGGAGCATGTGGAACACTTCAATTTTTGAAAACAAGTATCCACCTGGATCAGTGCTCCCTAGTGAAGAGCTTTTGGACCTCCAAAAGTTACATTTATTCAAAATTTAAGTGAGGGAATGGCCTCCCCACTTGTCCTGTATCACCTATCCATATGTACACCTAACTCATCACCACAATCAGGACTGCAATAACATTTTTGAACATATACGTCATTTTATCAATTCCATAAGCATCTACATCAACTGTTATAGCCATTAACCAATAAACACTGACTAATATCAAGTTGAATAGCAATGCAGATATGAAAGAGAATGAGTCAACATGTCTATCTTTCACAATAGGAACATTTTTACCCAAAGGAACCTCCAAATTCCCAACCAAAAGTTGGAGACTTGGATCATCAATGCTTCCATTTACTATTTCCTCATGTTGTACTATTTGTGTATCCTACAACATCTAATTATCCTTGATTACCTCAAGTTAATTTATAGAGCCACCTGAACTAACAGACATAAGAGACAAATCTTTACTTGCATTAATCACCCTTTTTAATTGCCCTGTGTTTGTAAAAGATCTATCAATCTTGATCTTATCAGAATGCACAATATACTTGATACCATCTTTAAACAAGTGATAATGATTAAATTCCCTATAGAAAATAGCCTTTCGATAATACAAATATGGGTTACCTAGCACTATCCCACAGACATCTAGTGGAACCATATCAAACTGTACCTCATCAACATACTTGTGATTGTGAACATTAAAACACATTGCCTTGTTGCTTGCAATTCATTATTTTCACAAACTCAACCTAGTGGATAAGGTTTTTGATGCAGCATAGTTTTCAATCCCAAATTCCTTACAACATTTTCTGAGATTAAGTTAATTTGAGATCCACTATCTATGAGAGTATCAATTTTAGTGTGCTTAGCAACAACCCTTATGTGAAAAATCTCATTTCTTTTCTTATCTTCAAGGACATCATAAACTTGAGAAGTATAAGCACAACTAGCAAAAGAAACATTAGAATCCTTACCTTTCAATCCAATTGTTGTTATCTTAGTTTCATCTTCAAACTCTTAACCAAGATCCATAACAACATTTGTGAACTCCTTACTTTTCTATTTATGATCTCATTTCGGCTTCAATTATGGATGCAACTGCCAGCAGTGATCTTCATCATGACCTTTCTTGTCACAATGAGAGCATGTGAGCTTATCATCCTTCCTCTTAATTTTAGATGTCTTCTTACCCTTTCCTTTATCTTCAAATTTACCTTCAGACTTAGATGGCTTCTTGTCAGAATTATCAATGAAAGTACCCTTACCTCTTGACCCTAAGTGTGTAGCTTGTACACAAACTTCATCTAGATGACTAGGATTCAAAACAAAAATAGAATGTCTTAGATAAGAGTGCAAATTGCCTATGTACTTAAGCAAAGTGTCTTGGGTGTAAAATGGACATTTAATGCCATATCCCTTTTCTTGAATTGATGGGTGTACTCTTGGATATTTTGACCTTTCCCTTGCCTAAAATTTTTCTAGCTCATCATTAACTATTGCATATGGCCTAGGGGATAAAACTACTTTTTAAGAGCGTTAACAAATTATGCCCAAGTTAAATTAACTCTACCATGTTGTGAAATTTTTTCTCGAGTTCTACTCTCCCACCAAGTGAGAGCTATTTCTCCCAACCAAAGAGTAGCTAACTGGATCCTAGAAGCATCATCTACGAGACCTTGAACTCTATAGTACACTTCTACTTGTTGAACCCAATCATCTAATTTCTCAGCATTTAATTCCCCACAATACTTAGGTATATCAAATTTTACATCCAATTTAATTTTAGGCTTATGTGCACCCTTCAAAGGATTAATAGAAGAAGTAGAATCAGTAGAAGAAGAAGGAGAAGATAGAGAAGAAGGATAAGATGGAGAAGAAGGATTTTCTAGAGGCTCATCACCACCCCTTGGTCTTTTCCCTTTCTCCTTTTGATCTTCATGATTCTCTCACTTCGAAGTATCTCCTTTTTCACACTTCTTCCTTTCCTGCTTTTCATGTCTTTCCTAAAAAATAACTTCTACCATTGCCTTCATTTCAAGAAAAGCATTTTGAAAACTCTACTCATCAAGCTCTGAACTTTTTCCAGCTTCCAATCCTTCCATCCTTGGAAAAATTCTTCATTTACCGATCTCAGGATTGTATTCTGCAAGCATGCCTTCACCTCATTGGCTCCTGGATCACGTTATCATTCACCTCTGCAAACACTAGTCACAACAAAGCTTTGATACCACATCATCTAATGTTAGGATCTAGTATTGTTGCACGTGAATAATACATTTTACAACAATTAAATTCAAGGTCTTTAAAATCTAATTACGTAATTTAAAATGATGAAACAATCAAAGCAATAATAAAGTGATGAACATAATAAAAGAGAGATAGAAGAGAGAAGACAAAACACAAGTTGATAATGGATTAGGCCAATATGGCTACGTCTCTGGGTCCCTCATCAATAGAGTGACCGATCCTTGATAATGCTCCAAAATGATTACAAGGCATCAACAAAATACAGTGTCGAATCTTCAAGAATTTCAAAGTCTTCCTCCTTCAAGTACAGCAGAGTAACACTCCTTCAATGCACAAATTTAGACACTCAGACTCTCCATACAAATTCTCTCCACAATTCAAAATTCTCTCATAAGTCACCACCTGGTTATCCAAGTCATAAATTCCTTCCTTTTTATACATAAAATATGCCCAATATGGTTTTAAACAATATAATTTCCAAAATCAAGCCTATCTCTCTTTACAAATAAAAATCTTAAACAATTTCCCCCATTTACAGAGATAAATATTTATAAATCTTCCTGAAATAATTCCCCCCTTTTAATTATGGGCCCTTATAATTTTGGACTTACAAATAATAATCTTCAAAATATATTCCCTTAGGAATTTCTTGTAAAATCATGGCTCTTGTATTTTGGAGCCTTTACAAAAATAATGTTTACAATCTTTAAAACCCTTATTTGTTTTAAAATATATTTTTATGAAAATATCTTTTTGAGATTTTAAGCCCTTAAAAATCTCATTTAAATCCCTTAAAATCTTGTAAAATCCTCTAAAAATCTTTTAAGATCCTTAAAAATCTTTAAGAATCTTTAAAAAAAATTATAAATCCTCTTAAAAATCTTGTAGTATGGGCTTTTAAAACTTAAAAGGTTTGATAATTTAAAGGGAGTTCAGCTTTTAAATTCTATTTTAAATAGTCATGTCACCATTTTCCACGTCACCACTTGCCACGTCACATGCTAACATCATCATTTTAACTAGTCAACCCTTTTGACTAAAACTTTGAAATGGCATAATTTTGGCATACGAACTTTGTTTTCGACAAAACGAATGGTTTTAGAATTATGGCAACGAGCTCCTTGGCATGATGTTTTTTACCATTTTTGAGATGATCAAAATTGTCGCCTTTCTGATTGGCCTCTGTACCCAGTTTGACCCCAACTTTGACTGGTCATAATTTGAGCATACGAGCTCCTTTTTCACTCCTTCAAGTTGCATTGGGTTTCATTTTCTAGGATCTTCAAGATGGTGCTAAAATATGGAGCATGTGGAACACTTCAATTTTTTATGACAAGTATCCACCTAGATCATTTAATGAACTTGTTGATGCCTTTATAAGTCATTTCCAAGTCCATATGACTCCCAAAAAGATAATGGCTAATTTAATGAGATGTAAAAAAAATGTGGATGAAAATGTAATTGATTTCATTTCACGCTATCAGTCATTATATGCCCAAGTAGATGTCAAGGTTCCTAATTCACATCTCCAAAAGATGTTTATCGAAAACTTGCAAACTCAAATTCGAGATAAATTGACCATGATGAAATTTCCTTCTTGCATGCATTTATGCACAACCCGTTGTGATTATCACAATTTGGTTAGTATTCGTGATGCGAATTCCACTTCCAACCGAACCGAGAAATATGAACCTAGCACACCAAATAATTCACAACTATTTTATAAACCAAACAAAGGGTTTTTACAATTCAACCCCCCTCCTCAACAACCACCTCAACGTTTCAACAACTAAGCAACAATTGTTAAAGCCGCAATACCTTATAGTTATGGAGATCTGAAATGATAGTTTACACCATTACCAAACACTCTTCATAATACCATGACCCAACTTATATAGCAACAAATAATTTATTCACCTCCTGTTAAGCCATTAGATACAACTAAACCTTTGCCTCAAACCTTTCAACCTAACACCTATTACCATTATCATAGACAAAATGGACATGACACCGAACAATGTAAGTGTATTAAACACATAGTGCAAGACCTCATTGATTGTGGTCATCTATCCATTTCAAATGTTAATGCAAAAGGAAATACATTTGTTGCCCTACCCAATAAAAATTTGCAAATTTTTACCAATCCCATGCCTAAACATAACGTTTCATTTGTCAAAGCCAGTGAAACTCAAAAAAATGATGTGATGATTGTTTAGAAAGAGACTGAACATCCTTATACTATTTCACATACACCTATTAATCCTATGGATGAAATGGTGGGAGTGATAGATGTTATCCCTCGTAAGGGCCAAACTAAGAAGAATCTTGATATTCCTTTCTCTTCTAAATATATTCTTCCAAATCTTCCCAATGGTCCTCTCTACATAGCCAGATGCATTTATGATAAGCCCACTAATGGGATACTCATAGATCCTTCCTGTGGCAAGAATGTGATCACAGAGGAATTTACGGTCTTACATGATCTTTATCAAGATAACTATGACAAACCAAGAGCATGGATCAAAACACATAATGGTTTCATGTGCCCTATGATTAGATCAATCGTTCTTCCTTTACAAATAGGACTTAAGACACTAGATGTTACATTCTCTATCATTCCACAATAAGAGCAGTTTCGTCTATGGCTAGGCCATCCATGGCTTCGCTCAATGAAATTTGTCCCTTTTGTCATACAAGAATGTTTAAAGTTTTTGCATGAAAATGACACATTCACTATCCATCATAGTGGCTTTAACCCTTTATCTTCTAAAGGAAATTTCACCTTAGAATCGTTTTGGCCAAAGCCCATGGAGCCCATTACACCTCGCAAAGACTTATTTTTCATTACTTATCAAAAGTTTAAAGCAAAGAAAAAATTTGAATTGTTAATCTACAATCAATTCCCACCCGCTTCTGCTACTCCTATCCTAGATGAGACCATTCTTCAACCTAAATTTGAACCTGAACAAACAATGCACCATCACGAGCAACCAATAATAAACACTTCACCTTCATCGTCTAAACACCCAAGAGATAATAAAATCAACTCCATCATGCCTCCTCACATAAAACAAGTTTATAAGGAAAAACAGAAAGTGATTGGCCCATCTCCTTTAGTTCCTTCCGTTCTTCCCCCTATGGAATAAAATGATCTTATGGTGGATCAACCCACTCTTACACCCACACAACTTCGAAATAGAATCAAGAGAAACCACAGTGCTAGGGAACGTAGACATCGACATCATCTGCTTGCTCGTCAATTGCAAACTAAAGAAAACAAAGAAGATCAACCTCCACCTTTGACAGCAACAATCAATAACGACCCTCCTCCTGACTAGCAACAAAATGACCAAATACAACAACTGCAACTCCCGATACACCCCTCATTGGAGATTACTATCCATCCCCCATCATGATTAATTTGGATGATGATGATGAGGAGATCTCTAAAATAGATGAAGAGGTGCATAATGATTTGAATTTTTTATTTTCCTCTTCCATGAGCTTAAATGATAAAACTCCTCCACCAAGTGCAGAACCTGGTACTTCCCCTAGTTTGGCACTTGCAATTCTCCCCTTGAAAATTCAACCACCCTTGCAATACACTGAACATGATTGGGAGGCGAATGAATTGTTAGATGGTTGATTTCCATTCGCCTTGCTATCCTTTTTCATTTTTCTTTTATTTTCTTTTTCCTCTTTTTTGTGTGTGTATTGTGTTCCCCCGTGATGTGACATTTCATGTTTAATCTCTCTTTGTTTACTTCCTATATTTGTACCTCTATTCTTCTATATGTCGTCCATTTTCATTTCCTTTTTTTCTTTTGTTTTTTCCTTTTGGGGATGACACAAAGCATTGAGATGACCTATGTCTCTTCCATGTTGATCCAAAAGTTCCTTTTCCTTTTCGCTTTTTTTTTTTGTTTTTCTTTTGGGGATGATGCAAAGCGTAGAGACACCCTATGTCTCTTCCATGTTGACCCAAAAGGTCCTTTTCCTTTTTTATTTTGTTTTTTGTTTTCCTTTTGGGGATGATGGAAGGCATTGAGACCAAAATGTTTCTTTCATGTTGACCCAAAATCCTTTTCCTATTCTTTCACCTTTTTTTTAATGTTTGCTTGTGTTTTCCTTTTGGGGATGATGCAAATTGTTGAGACAACACTGTCTCTTCCATGTTGACCCAAAATGGACTTTACTTTTCTTTTGTTTTCACTCTATTTGTGTCATTCTTTTAGTTCTATGTATTTGGGGACTGATGATAGTTCTGAGCTCTTTCATAAAAACATTGCAGCAATGAACATACTAACCCCAAATCCATAGATCCCTTATGTGTTTTTTGTGTTCCTTTTTGGGGGAAATCCCTCTTTCTATTGTTCCTTTTTCTTTCAGATGATGCAACTTTACTCAGAAACATATGACTTGGCATAGGGGCTTTCCAAGTTGGCTCTCATGTCTTGTTTTCTTTTTGCATTTTTCATTCGCTACTTCAAATTAATGGCTCACAAAATGATGTGTAGCAATTCCTTTAAAGTCGGGGCATACATTGGCATTATTCATTTGCATTTTTATTTTTCTTGGTTCTTAGTGCAGCCTTGTCACTTCATACAATGTGTTTGTCACTTTGTGGATGGCATTGGGTATGATTTCCTTCATAAGCGTGATCTATCTTAGCATATAACATTCCTCTTGGTGGCCTTTTGTGATGCACTACATCCCCTAAGCTGTGAATATTCTAGTCTTTGATTGGTCCTCTCTTGGAGACATTAGACACAATGTTCCCTAAGTTATAGACCTCACATGAACTTAATAAGACTCCTTTGAACATTCTTTTGCATGTTGCATTTTGCATTTATATGGCCACCTTGCATAAAATAGCTTGCATGTCAATGGTATCGTTGCATTTGTTCATGATTTCGAAGCAAACAAAGCTTTTCTTGTCTCATGAAGCATGAAATGGAATTATCTCTATGGCACCTTATTAAAGTTATCAGGAGGTATAACTTTGATATGGTTGAGCAGGAAGCCCATTTCACGAAACGACTTTCCCCATAGCCACCTTTTGGGATTTCTCACCTTGCGGACAACAAAAAGTTCCATGGTCATAGAGTATGTTGTGGATTTATCACCCCATGGACAACTAGAAGTTTCGTGGCCCTAGAGTGGGTATAATTGGGCTTTCTCACTTAGTGGATAGCCATAATTTTCATCACCCCAAACTGAGTACACATTTATTTTTCCAAACAAATAGCCTAGATCTGATCCACAATAGGCTGGAAATATGATCAAAGCTTTTTTTCATCCCTTCTCATCATCATGTGTGTGTTCCTTTGTGTCTATGTTTGGTTTTCCATGGGATCGTGATCCTAGGGGCTTGACCATCCCTCTTGAATATTGTTGTCTCATCTTACCAAAGTGTGTGCATTAGGATCCTTCTCGATTTGCATGTTGGGCTACTTTAGCAAGAGTTTGAAGCAAGTTCATCCTCTCACTAAAGTGGGGGCTTAATGTGTCACCAAAAAATGTATAGTTGAAATTTTTATGCTCACTTGGGTCTCTCCTAGTGGACTTTGGCTTGATTTTTCCTAGATTTACTGTTGTAATGTGGTCAACACATTCACATTAGGTCTTAGACCCTTATAAATCATTAGGACTTCTAGGTTGTCTTGTAAAAGTGTTGTGAAGTGTTGTAACCCACTTTCACACTTTTCTAGGACCCCTTTTTATAACTTACCAAGTCTTATTTCAAAGTGTTGTAAAGATTTGTAACAAACTCTCACACTTTTCTAGACTTGTTATCACTAATTCTTGACCCTTTCTCATCTTTAAATGACCCATTAATACACTTTTTGATCCACCTTAAGTGTTTTTTTGAGGATATTCCCGTTGGAAAAATTTTAATTCCCTATAATTCCTAACACCCACTTAATTTTCTTAAGTGGGACTAAGTCGCCAATAGGGGCGACTTAGTCCTTTTGGCACAAAACTCAATTATTTTAAATTTATGGCGAGATTTTCCCCTCTAACCCTTGAGGTCGGCCTATGATGTGTTATTTTCAAGAAATTTAATAAGAATTAGTATATATAAGGGTTTTTCTCCTCATTTTTCATCTCCTACAATCTTCTAATCTCTTTCACTCATTAAGCATTCAATCTTACAAGCATTCAAGCAATCTAAGGACAATCAAGTCATCCATTGGAGCACTTCATTACATATCTTCAAATTTCTACATCAAGGGTTTGGTAATTTTATGACATTGCATGTTGTTTATTTATCATTCTCTTTCAATTTCATTTCATTATCTAGGGTTTTGATTACCAAAGTGGGATTTGACCAAGGCAAATCCCTACACTCTAACCCTTAACCATTTTCCCCCTCTTTGCATGTGTGTTTGCATATTTTGTAGGTAGATTTTTCAAAGAAATGGGTGTTGAAAAGTGGTCAAGAAGTCATCAAAGTTATTCAAGTCAACATAACCCTAATTCAAGCTTGGAGACACTTTTTATCCCATTTTTTGTAGAATCAAGAGTGGACACCTGTAATAAAAGCAAGTGCAAATGTGAAGCTACAAAATCTTGTCTTGAGATTCCCAACATCTGCAGATGGAATAAGTCACCACCAGTTGTGGATTAGTCCCACTGTCAAGCCTGAAAAGTGGTTTCTGCATTTCTAGATACCGATTTGGCAGATTCCTATTCTGACAAAGTTTTCCTGAAATTGGGACTAAGTCGCCCAGCTTGGCGTAAGTGTCCCAATCAACATTTTTAGTAAATTTCTTAGGAGTCCAGAATCTCTCCACATCAGATTTTAGATTCCAAGTGCACCTCTCCAATTCTATTCAGTTATTTTATCATTTACTTGCATTTTTAGGTGTTTTTGCATATCAGAGTGTGTTTTCTAGCACTTTGCATTTCTTAGGCTTTGTATCATTAAATCATTTTCTTTTCAGATTAGTGCATTAGTACATCATAGTTAGACATATTACATCTCAGTTACATTAATCTTGAGTGTAGAAATTTTCATTTTGGACCCCTTCCCTTTCTCCTTTTAGGTGAAAAACCCTAGGAGGAGCTAAAGCAGTTGGGAAATCTAGAATTATTGTCCATAAGAATGATCCAAGCAATTCATACATCCCCCAAGGTCTACCACAAGAGGGTTGGTATCAGCCAAGATTTTTCAATGTTGTTCTCTATCAAGTAACATCTCCTGTACCACCTCCTCAAGTTCCAATTTTGGTTATGGGTACACCTAATCCAAACATTCCTCAAGGCCCTGATCCTAACAATCCTCTTGGTCTTAGTATGCCACAGGGTCTTCCTAATCTGCCAAGTGCAAACATCCCACAAAGCTCAACACCCATACCATCCATTCCACTGAAGCAACCGGGTCAACTACTGAGGAATACTGGGGGAAATCCTTTCACTATGCCACCTCCACCTCCTAGATCTACACCCACATCAAACTTACTACCACCTCCATTCACATCTCAACAACCGCCTCAATGCAATATCTCATCTTTGCATCAATCTCAAGGTAACCTACAATAGGCACCACCATCACAACTACCTGATCAGCAACCATCACAACAACCCCCATCACAACCTCCATAGCATAAATCACTTCCTTTGTAACCCCTGCATCACACACAGATTACTTCACAACATCAACAACAACCACCACTCTAACCGAAAGGTGTCCTATTACAACCCCCTCACCAATAGTAGATTCCTTCTCACCAGCCAACATCATCATATCAGTTACCTCAACACCAATTGAAAATCCCTCAGCAACCCCAAATCCCATCTTGACCTTTTATCAACAACCACCATCTTACCAACAACCCCCTCAACATACACAAATCCCTACACATTCACAAAAATCCTTCCAAAAAATGCCATGAAACCCTACTTCCCAATACGTAACCACCCACAAAGAACATATTCTGCATATGCCACCCCATCCAATCCTAATCCCAATTATTCTTATCACAATCCCCAATAATCCTAATAGCAACTGTCTTACACAAATCCCTAGCAGCCACAACAAAATCTCTACTATCAACAGTCTAATCCGCAACAGCCTCCGTATGCTTTCCAACAACAAATTGTCTATCATCACCAATCCAATCTGTATTACTCCCAATAACATCCATCATATTAGCAGGGTGCCTCCTCCTCATATTACCAAGCCCATCCATCCTATTAGCAGGGTATCTCTTCCTTGTATCATCAATCCCCGCCATCCTATCCACAATCTTAAGCCAATCTCCCATCCACATATCCCAATCAATATCAAAAAACCCCTTCATATCCACCTCTACCATCATATGATCAAACCATCTCAACTCCATCCTCATCATATCAGAAATATGCCCCTTAAAATCAATCCAATCTGACCAATCCTTCATCATCAACACCTGTCAATAAGGAGCGGGAAGAAATAAAAGTTTTCTTAAAAGACTTAGAAGCAGGGACATCCAAAAGTCTTTCAAATTTGAAGAAATTTGTCCCTATCTGCTTGATCCCTCCATCTCACTTGTCCCCTTTCCTAAGCACTTTGAAATGCTGAAGTTCGATAAATACAAAGGAAAGAGTGACCCAAGAAACCACCTATAGGAATTTTACACACATTGCCAAGAATTCTTGCACAGTGACAACTATCTCTTGTGTTTATTCCCTAGGAGTCTAATGAGGATAGTTCTAGACTAGTTTATGGGTCTTCCAAAGGGGTCCATCTCTTCTATCGTAGATCTATGAAAAAAATTGTTACACACTTCTCGTTCAACTTGGAGGACATCGATGCTCTCGATTTCCTAAAAGAAAAGCAATGTGAGGGAGAAACTTTTGCAAGCTACCTACAAAGGTGGCATGCCTTGCTAGTCATCTAAAATCCCCTCTCAGTGAGAAGGACAAGGTGACCGTTTTCATCACAAATTCCCATCCTGATATAGCATATAATCTCAACCTTCATTGTGTCACAACCTTTTTAGAGGTCATAGAAAAGGGCACTATCATTGAGAGGGCCCTCATTGCCAAGGGACAAATCAAAATCTATAACCTAGACAAGGACAAATCATCTGGAGATAAGTCCTACTACTGGAATAAGAATAAGAATGTTTTCAATGATGGTGTCACTAATACAAAGCATGTCCAAGTAGACAACACCTCCCAAATATCGCAATACATCTCCAATCAACCATCGGTTTCTAATGTCATATCCATACCATAGGGTGCACCATATCCTCCTCCACAGTCCAACTAGTATAATCAAGAAAATAACAAGTGTACATTCAATCCTTTAGGAGAATCCTTGGATGTCATTTTCAAGAGGCTCCTACAAGTGAGTTATCCAGTCACTTATCTTGTGACTAAGCCTTTTGACGAGTCAAAACCCAAACCCACTTGGCATAGGGGAAACAAGTATTGTGACCTCCACAAAATTAAAGGTCATTCAAATAACAAGTGTCAGGGACTTCAAACATATATCCAAGATCTCATAGATCGAGGAGATATAGTAGTGGATTCTAATTAGGCAACATCATGCAATGCCCAACTACAAATATATCAAAATACTTTCCCCAAGCACAATCAAGGCCCCAATACCTCCAATGCTAATATCGGGCCTAGAAATAGTAGGAATCAAAATAACAACATGAACAATATCAACTATAAGAATGTACTGTATAACTATGATGGCATAGTTATGTGCATTATCCACGTAGAGCCATGCATATCCATGATTCATGTTAACGGAAAATACCCACAATGTGTTGTTACTACGCGTCACACCCGCATATCTATTCTCGGGCCTTCCATGTCATCACATCCAGCTCCTATGAGCTCCCAATATAATATTCTTGATCATCTTGGAAAGACCCCTGCTCAAATATTCATCTTGGATTTACTTAAGTATTCCCACTTCCATCAAGAAATCCTCACCAAAGCTCTTCAGGATCCACACATTCCTAATGATATAGATCCTACTCAATTCCAAGGCTTAGTAGGACATCTATCATCCACATGCCAACTAGGATTCAATCAAAATGATATGTTGTCCATCGATTCAAACCATAACCGCCCTCAGCACATCAAAGTCCTTGTAGCCCATCATAAAGTGAAAAGGGTCTTGGTAGATAATGGATCTTCCCTCAACCTCTGTACGCTAAAGTTCATAAAAAAAGTAGGATATACCCACATTGACTTGAATAATCATACCATCACCATGAAATCCTATGAAAATGCAAAAAGAAACTCTGAAGCAATTATTTGTTTTCCTATTTAGGTTGGCCATGTATTGTAGTACACCACATGCCATGTACTTGGCCTATACCTCCCATACAACCTTCTTCTTGGTCGTCCATGGATTCATGCCATGCAAGCCATTCCATCCCCTTACCATTAATGCCCGAAATTCCCATATAATGGGATGGACGTAACTTTACATGCAGACCCTCAACCCTTTAAGTATTGTCACACTTTAGAAGCTTTCTTTCCTCACTCCCACTACTATCCAAGAGTTTAAGTGGGGGTACCTCAAGCATCATCTTCCAATCCATCCTCTAATCTATCATCCACCACATCATCCATTCCATCTACTACATCTTAATCCACTATCACCAAGGTCAAGATCATAAATAAAGGTTGTGGAGAATACGAGATGTGTACGACTCTAAATGTGGCAACCATGCCTCCATTCCCTCATACCTATGGCCAACCTTCTAAGTATGCACCAAAGGAAGAAGAGAATACAATATCACTTAGCTCTAAAAACATGTGGTCTAACACTTTCTAATCCCCAAGAACACAACAAGATTAGGCAGATGATGATATCAGTCAATGGATCTACAAGGAAGAACCCGAACCTTCATCCCCTCTTATTGATTATTTTCAAGAGACTTATCTTCGTGCATCCAAGTTAGTTGCAAAATACAATTATCAAGGGGGAGGTCTTGGTGTAGAAGAATAGGGAAGATTGTATCCTATTGACACACCTGTATGACCTAGTAATTTGGGCTTTGGCTATGATAAAAAGAAAAAGGATCCCACACCATCAACTAATACCTCTAATAATGTCAATGTGGATAACGATTTCCTTGATGAAATACCAGAAGAAGAATCCATCCTACTCTCGTAGGATGATGTAGATCTCCCTACCCTATTTCACTCCAAATCCATCTTTACTATCAGCCTATGCCTTCACCATCCTGACCTCATTGATTGGGACTTACGGAGTAGCACACCTATAGATACTTCCCTTTAGTGGAAACTTATGTACATCTCATGGGATTGGGGGAAGATGAACACCCTAACTGCAAAAGTAAAAAGAAGCAAAACAAAAAAGGGTCATCTAGTGAAAACCTCTCTAAGGCACTTCCTGACTCATCAAAAGTCAAAATAAAGGGTGTATTTGATAGTGAAAACCTCAATGAGGTGTTGGAGGATGGGGATGTTCATTTTACCCTAGTTGGAACTCACTTTTTATGAACGGCCTTCCATCTTGATCGAAGAGATGCAAGAAGTCAATTTGGGAGCAAAAGAAGACCCCAAAATTACTTATGTAGCCAAATCATTGTTAGAGGAAGAGCATTCCACCATTGTCAACTTGTTAAAGGAATGAATCATCAACTTCGCATGTGGTGTAGGAGCACCTAGGTCATGAAATGCCTTCAAAAGGCTAATATGTTAAATTTATATGTTCAAGTCAAAATTAGTGTGTCAAGGCCATGAAAATCCTAATTTGAACGTAATCAAGTCATGAAATTAGTCACTAGGAGGTAAAAATGAAAATAATGCAATGTTGTTGTCAAAATGTAATTATGTAAACAAAAGTACACAAATTAGGAAGATTAAGAGGCATGTGGTAGTTTGAACTCAATGGAAGTTGGTAAGTCAGTTGCAAGGAGGGAAAAAACTATAAAAATCTTGAAAAGGTTAGGAGAAGCAGCAATTGTATTCTTGAAATTAAATTTTGAATAAAAAAATCCTTGTTCTTTTATGTTAGTAGTATTTTCTTCCATTATTTTCATCTTTGTATTGATAGTTAAAAATATCAAAGCTAAATCCTTGTGTGATTTCATTTGGGAGAGAGTTAGTTTTCATTTTCAAGAAGGTTGAGGGTTAACTTTTAAGAAACAAATTTATTAGAAGCAATTTCATGTGTCTCGGGTAGTAAACTATTCACAGTGGTTTTGAGATTCTAATAAGGAATCAATGTCCATTCCACCAATGTAGGGTTAGATGGTCAATGGAATGGGTTGCTTTTAATGTATTTTCACTCTTGTGAGGTGTGTAGTTGCAAGGGTAACAAAAATATGATGTTAAGTTGCTAATTCAAGAAAAAAATATGAGTTTCTCCTTTTGAACAATGGAGGTTACAACAGGTTTTTGAAGAAATGGCATATGCATGCACTTGGAAATGATCTCAAATGATTTTTCAGACATATTGTGACAAGTTTCAGGTCATGGCTGAAGAAATAGCAGTTTGCAAGTGTGTTTTTCACAAAACCCTCCCTGTTTTGGTGTTTGTTCACCCTATAAACAAGGGTTTGGTAAGTCAATGTGTTTCTAAGATTCTTTACTATTAAAAATGTTTAAATATTGAGTTTTATGACATGCTTAAAGATTTTTTGTGGCTGGTAAGGGATTTGGAGTAATCTAAAGGGCATCTCCTTTGTAAAAAAGGCCTAAACTAGTAGTCTTTTTCAGCGTTCTATCTAAGAATCTAATAATTTCTTTAAGGAAGACTATTGTAAGCTTTTGCTATGTTATTATGTATGGTAAAGGGTCTTTGAACATGACTTTGGATCTTGGAGTTTGAATTTAATTTGAGAGATTTATCCACTTTAGGGTATGAAGTTCTAAAGGACAAATAGGGTTTTGATTTCATGGATAGTAAAAATTTGATGAAATAATGATTATGAATGTTTGAATATTGACCTATTGAAGTTGTTAAGGTTGTTTCAATGTTTGGACAAGGAGTGGAAGGAATAGTTTGATAGTACAAAGATTTGGACTTGTGAGTTCAATGTGCTTTAGTGGTGTTTTTATGCAAAAGATTGATAATTTGATAGAACAATGACACAGTAGCATGATCTTGATTTCTTTTCATTGAAGTTATGATGTTTTCAGTGAGTAAGGATTTTGGTAATGGGCTAACAATAGAGAAGCATGATTGGTTGTCTTATTGCCTTGGTTGGAAATGGATGCTAATGAGCATGATGAATGAATAGACTGTTTTCAAAGGTCATGATCTGAGTTTTGTTTGATTTTAATCAATTTGATAATGATGATGGCATGGAATATGGTTTTAGTGAAATGGAATACTGACTAGTTGTCTTGAAGTTTTGTAGAATTGCAGAATCAAAGGAAGTTGTATGAGAGTTTGATGAAAAGAATAGTGAATTTGATCTTCTCCTGATTCAATTTGGGTTTGATATACCCTAATTAATAAAGGTTGTTGATATGATGCTCTTCATCAAATTGGTATCAAAGCCTGAAGATGCTCTGGGAAAGTTGTTTGTTGTTAAGTTTTTGCTGATAGTAGGTTGAGATTGTTGGTTCGTTGTAGGTGCTTATCCATCTAAGTTGCATTGAGAAAGTCTAAGAGACTAGGGAGAGTATGCAGAGACACCTAGGTGAGGCAAGCTGAGTTGTGTTGTAGTTAGAACCTGATGGATTCCTATCTGAAGAAGCACTAAAGAGTTGCAGACATGTTGAAGGATACTCCATTGATGGAGTTGATGAAAAGTTGAGAAGATGAAAGGTGATTGAGAAGGTCAAGAAGAGTGTGCAAGGATAGTCTTGTGTCCTTGATTGAAAGTGTGCAAGGATAGTCATGTGTCCTTGGTTGAACAAAGAGTCGGTGAGAAGATGAAAAGGATAGTCCTATGTCCTTTTCAAGAGGAAAAGATTATTGAGAACCCGATGAAGAAAGAATGAGAGATGCAAGGCAAAAGGAAAGGGAAGATAGAGATGAAGGACAAGAGATGACTAGAGAAAGCCAAGATAAAGTGATGAAGACAAAGGAAAAGACAAATGAAGATGAGGAGGAAAAAGAACAAGGAAGATTGATTTTTATTTTGTAGGTACAAGTGAAGATGATGCAATGTGTTTCCAAGGGACTTGGAAAGCTTTGTTGGTTGGTTGTATGGTGTAGGAGCACCTAGGTCATGAAATGCCTTCAAAAGGCTAATATGTTAAATTTATATGTTCAAGTCAAAATTAGTGTGTCAAGGCCATGAAAAGCCTAATTTGAATGTATTCAAGTCATGAAATTAGTCACTAGGAGGTAAAAATGCAAATAATGCAATGTTGTCAAAATGTAATTATGTAAACAAAAGTGCACAAATTAGGAAGATTAAGAGGCATGTGGTAGTTTGAACCGAATGGAAGTTGGTAAGTCAGTTGCAAGGAGGGGAAAAACTATAAAAATCTTGAAAAGGCGAGGAGAAGCAACAATTGGATTCTTGTAACTAGATTTTGAATAAAAATATCCCTATTTTTCTCTATTTTTATGTGTTAGCAGTATTTTCTTCCATTCTTTTCATCTTTGTATTGATAGTTAGAAATATCAAAGCTAAATCATTGTGTGATTTCATTTGGGAGAGAGTTAGTTTTCATTTTCAAGAAGGTTGAGGGTTAAATTTTAAGAAACAAATGTATTAGAAGCAATTCCATGTGTCACAGGCAGTAAACTATTCACAGTTGTTTTGAGAGTCTAACAAGGAATCAATGTCCATTCCACCGATGTAGGGTTAGATGGTTGGTGGAATGGGTTGCTTTCAATTTATTTTCACTCTTTTGAGGTGTGTAGTTATAGGGGTAACAAAAATATGATGTTAAGTTGTTGATTCAAGACAAAAATCTGAGTTTCTCCTCTTGAACAATGGAGGTTACAACAGGGTTTTAAAGAAATGGTGTATGCATTCACTTGGAAATGATCTCAAATGATTTTGTAGACATATTGTGACAAGTTTCAGGTGGTGGCTAGAGAAATAGAGGTTTGCAAGTGTGTTTTTCACAAAACCCTCCCTGTTTTGGTGCTTATTCACCCTATAAACAAGGGTTTGGTAAATCAGTGCATTTCTAAGTTTCTCTACTCTTAAAAATGTTGAAATATTGAGTTTTATGACATGCTTAAATATTTTTTGTGGTTGGTAATGGATTTGGAGTAATCTAAAGGGGGTCTCCTTTGTAAAAAATTCCTAAACTAGTAGTCTTTTTCAGCATTCTGTTTGAGAATCTGATAATTTCTTTAAGGAAGACTATTGTAAGCTGTTGTTATGTTATTATGTATGGTAAAGGGTCTTTGAACAAGACTTTGGATCTTGGATTTTGAATTTAATTTGAGAGATTTACCCGCTTTAGGGTATGAAGTTCTGAAGGACAAATAGTGTTTTGATTTCATGGATAGTAGAAATCTAATGAAACAATGATTATGAATGTTTGAATACTGACCTATTGAATTGTTAAGGTTGTTTCAATGTTTGGACAAGGAGTGGAAGGCCGAGTTTGATAGTACGTAGATTTGGACTTGTGAGTTCAATGTGCTTTAGTGGTGTTTTTATGCAAAAGATTGATAATTGGATAGAACAGTGACACAGTAGAATGATCTTGGTTTGTTTTCATTAAATTTGTGTTTTTTTTAGTGATTAAGAGTCTGGTAATGGGCTAACAACAAAGAAGTATGATTGGTTGTCTTATTTTCTTGGTTGGAAATGGATGCTAATGAGCATGATGAATGAATAGACTATTTTCAAAGGTCCTAATTTTAGTTTTGTTTGATTTTAATCAATTTGATAATGATGATGGCATGGAATATGGTTTTAGTGAAATGGAATACTAACTGGTTGTCTTGAATTTTTGTAGAATTGAATAATCAAAGGAAGTTGTATGAGAGTTTTATGAAAAGAATAGTGAATTTGATCTTCTCCTGATTCAATTTGGGTTTGCTATACCCTAATGAATGAAGGTTGTTGATATGATGCTTTGCATCAACATGGACCTATTCAGACATGCTAGGATTAGATCCTACATTGTTTGTACACCATTTGGATGTTTACCCAAATTCCAAACCTATTAAACAAAAGCTAAGAAAAATGCATCCCCAAGTGGCCTTGCTTGTCAAGAAAGAATTGGAGAAACTATTAGAGGTTTGGTTCATAAGACCTATTGATTATTCTAACTGGATATCCAATATAGTAATTTTTTCCAAACCAAATGGGAATATCAAAATCTTTACATACTTTTGAGATCTTAACAAAACTTTCCCAAAGGATTATTTCTCACTTCCAAATATTGACATGTTGGTCAATATCACAACAAGACATGCCATGTTATCTCTTATGGATAGATTTTCTGGTTATAATCAAATCAGAATTGCACCAAGAGATTGGCATAAAACTTCCTTCACCACTCCTTGGGGGACCTTCTACTATAATTTCATTCCCTTTAGTCTCCAAAATGAGGGGGAAACTTATCAATGTGCAATGAACTTTATCTTTCATGACCTTATCCATATCATAATGGAAGATTATATTGAAAATTTTCTAGGAAAGTCCAAAACCAAAGAAAAGCATCCCATGATCCTGAAGAAAATCTTTGAATGGCTAGAGAAATACAAGCTACATCTCAATCCAAAAAAGTGCATGTTCGGAGTTACATCTGGAATGTTGTTGGACTTCATAGTCTCTAGAAGGGGTATTGAAGTAGATCCATCCAAGGTCAAGGGAATAATGGAAATTCTTCCACCACGCAATCTCAAGAAATTAAGGAGCCTTCAAGGGAAGCTATAGTCCATCGGGTGCTTCATAGCCCAACTTGTTGACAAGTGTCAATCAATCATTCACACATCTCCTGCACAAAGATACCACCTTCAAGTGGGATCCAGAATGTCAACAAGGATTCGACAAGATTAAGGAGTACTTGGCCAATCCACCCATCCTAATGCCTCCCATTCCAAGAAAATAAATCCTATTGTATATCTCAGCTACATCAGTTGCACTAGGGGCATTTCTAGCATAGCATGATGAGTCTTGTAAAGAGTGTGCAATCTATTACATCAGTTGAACACTAGTGGGTTATGAACTCAAATATTCCCCAATGGAAAAGGATTTTCTAGTAGTGGTCTTCAGTTCACAAAAAATTTGTCACTGCATTCTTAGTCATATGTTCAAGTTAATATCAAAAGTTGACCCACTCAAGCATCTGTTATCTAGAACTTCTTTGACTGGCTGCATAGCCAAGTGGGTCATGCTATTGAGCGAGTTTGACATAGAGTATGTGGACCGTAAGGAAATCAAGGGAAAAGTGATAGTCGATTAGTTGGTCGGTGCTCCTTTGGTGGATGCATATCCGTTAGTAGTCAAGTTTCTTGATGAAGAGTTCTTTATAGTTGAAGAAATAGATACATGAACGCTCTACTTTAATGGGTCATAACGCATAATGGAGATAGTGCAGGTGTCCTATTTGTCACCCCTCAAGGTGATTATATCCCAAAGTTATTCAGATTAGCATTTCCATGCACCAATAACATCGCAGAATATGAAGCTCTCATTACTGGCCTAAGAATCGCCATCCAATGGAATATCAATCGACTACATGTCTTTGGCGATTCTTAATTGATAATCAAACAAGTCAACAATGAGTTTCAAATAAAAGATGAAAAATTGTTACCTTACAAATGCATGGTGGATGACTTCAAGAAGTATTTCACCTTCATCTAGTTTGAGCAAATTCCCAGAGTCCAAAACAAGGCAGCAAGTGCAATGGCTACAATTGGTTCCCTTATCGCCATTCCCAAAGATTGAACGAGATGTGAGTTCCTTGTTGAGAAATTACTAATCCTAGCATATGATGTCCCTAATAATGGCATGGTGTGTGATACAATAGGTCCCAAATCGCCCTAGTACCATGACATTTATACCTACCTCCATGACAACATCCTACCACCTGCAATCAATGAAAATAATTTATCCAATGCACTTCCTACTATATCATTGTAGGAGATACGCTTTATCATAGGGGGTATGATGGAACTCTCCTTTAGTGTCTCAATGAATCAAAATCTCATGTTGCGTTAAGCGAGGTACATAGTGGTGTTTATGGGTCTCATTCTAATGGACTAGCCTTAGCCAAGAAGATTCTAAGAGCAGGATACTATTGGCCCACTATGGAACATGATGCCTATGAGTTCGTGAAAAAATTTCTACCATGCTAACAACATGTAGATTTAATCCATGCTCTTGTGCAAGCCTTGCAACCTATCATTGCTCCATGGACTTTTTCACAATAGGGTTTAAACCTAATCGACAAGATTTACCCTCCATCATCTAATCGCCATACATTCATCATCACCACCACTAAATACTTTACCAAGTGGGTGGAAGCAATTCCACTCTCCCAAATCATGAGTATTCAAATCTCCAAATTTATCCTTCTTATTTTTTGTAGATATGGAATTCCCTCCACCATCATCACTGATAATGGGAAGCCATTTAAAAACCAGTACTTGAAATCCCTTTCTGAGACATATCATATCCAACATCATCAGTCCACCCCTATTACCCTCAAGGTAAT
This sequence comes from Sequoia sempervirens, assembly GCA_007258455.2. Taxonomy (NCBI): domain Eukaryota; kingdom Viridiplantae; phylum Streptophyta; class Pinopsida; order Cupressales; family Cupressaceae; genus Sequoia; species Sequoia sempervirens. The sequence continues at coordinate 331,510,392 of VDFB02281492.1, forward strand.
GGTCAAGCCAAAGCGACCAATAAAACACTTATCAAAATCCTTAAAAAGGTGGTCAATACCACTAGTCGAGATTGGCACCTTCATCTCCATCTCGCCCTTTGGGCCTACCGCACATCCATTCACACTCCCACTGGTGCTACCCCACACTCCATCATTTATGGCGCTGATGTTATCTAGCGGATTAAGGTTGAGATCCCATCACTTTGAATCTCTCTGAAGAATCTTATCAGTGATGAAGATGCTCAAGTCGCAGGATTAAGTCAACTAGAACTCCTAGATGAAAAGCACATCAGGGCCTACAATCATCTATAAGCATATCAACATTGTCTTAGAAAATTCTATAATAAGAAGGTTCATCCACACCAATTCAATATTGGTGATCTAGTCCTTAAGGAGAATCAGTGCACCCAGCAAGATCAAGACAAGAAAGGAAAGTTGAAGCAAATTGGTTGGGTCCTTATGTTGTCACCACCAAGTATGGTTATGTGGACATGTAAAATATACTGATTGACATTGTGCATCTGATCTTGACTTACTAACATCATCCCTCAGTTTAACCATTTAATCAAATTCCCCTATCTAATTAAATTCATCAATATTCATCTCTTAATTAAATAAATCATTTTATCTAACCAAGTCATCTCTTTTGTTAATTAAATCAATCCATCTGATCTAATTATCCCTATTTAATTAAATAATCAATTTATTTGATTAAATCTCTAAAGTCTATTCATTAAATTAAATAAATTAAAACCTTATTTGATTTAATCTAACACCATCTCTTTTAATTAAATAAATCAAAATCCTTATTTAATTAGCCTCTTATCATATTCCTCTTTTATTTGATTTAAATAAATCCATAAATTTGAGTCAAATAGGTCACATCATCTAATCTCCTATTAAATTAATTAACCCTTGATTAATTTAATCTCATCTCATGTCATCCTCTAGATAATGCAAGTTGCACATGAAAATAGATTTAATTCATTTATTAAATCCCTATTTTCCTCACAAGGCATCTTTTGGAATATTCTCTCAATTTGAATTCAAAAATTCCAAGTCAACATGTACATCCAACAAGGCATTTAAATCTCTTACATGTCCTTTCCTTGAGCCAAGTGGCATTTATTGCATTTTCCCTTCCCCCTTGCATGTCATTTCAACAAATTTGAATTTCAAATATTTGCATTTATTGGCACAAACCCCAAATCTTGCACATCCATCATCCATTCATAGCTTGAGAAGTGGCATCGTATCATTGGATGAATGTTAGTCCCACATTGCTCAAATTTGGACATTCATCCATCTTGAAATTCTAGAAATAAAGAGCTCATATCCTCATTTGATCATCCACAATCCAAGCAAAGTTACCATGCTCAAATATCTCTTGAATTTCATCCATTATCATTGAGTCATAGGTAGGTTTTGCAGGTTTTGGCTTGGAGTCTTCATTCTTCATCAACAAAGTGGATCAATCTCTTCAACATTCGAAGCTTGCATCTTAGGAATTGGGAAAGGGCCAATTTTCACATCAAATTGGCACCAATTCTCCCATGGGATCATGATTTTGCACATCTAATTAGGATTTAATCTTTTCTTTATCAATTTCATTGTGTTCTTTGTTATTTTCATTCCTAGTTTGAGGTTGTAAATGGATTTCATAGGGAATCCTTGTTTTGGCTTGCAATATCTAACTTGAGGTGTTTATTCTCTTCATTTTGCAAGTACCAAGGTTGGGGTTCGCACATTTGGCGCTAGAATGTGCGAACCCCAACCTTGGTACTACTGCAAAATGAAGAGAATAAACACCTCAAGTTAGATATTGCAAGCCAAATTCCCCATGAAATCCATTTACAACCTCAAACTAGGAATGAAAATAACAAAGAACACAATGAAATTGATAAAGCAAAGATTAAATCCTAATTAAATGTGCAAAATCATGATCCCATGGGGGAATTGGTGCCAATTTGATGTGAAAATTGGCCTTTTCCCAATTCCTAAGATGCAGGCTTCGAATGTTGAAGAGATTGATCCACTTTGTTGATGAAGAATGAAGACTCCAAGCCAAAACTCTGCAAAACCTAGCCATGACTCAATGATAATGGATGAAATTCAAGAGATATTTGAGCATGGTAACTTTGCTTGAATTGTGGATGATCAAATGAAGATATGAGCTCTTTATTTATAGAATTTCAAGATGGATGAATGTCCAAATTTGAGCAATATGGGACTAACATTCATCCAATGATATGATGCCACTTTTCAAGCTATGAATGGATGATGGATGTACAAGATTTGGGGTTTGTGCCAATAAATACAAATATTTGAAATTCAAATTTGTTGAAATGACATGCAAGGGGGAAGGGAAAATGCAATAAATGCCACTTGGCGCAAACAAAGGACATGTAAGAGGAAGTTATTGCTTTGTTGGATGTACATGTTGACTTGGAATTTTTGAATTCAAATTGAAAGAATATTCCAAAAGATGCCTTGTGAGGAAAATAGGGATTTAATAAATGAATTAAATCTATTTTCATGTGCAACATGCATTATCTAGAGGATGTGACATGAGATGAGATTAAATTAATCAAGGGTTAATTCATTTAATAGGAGATTAGATGATGTGACCTATTTGACTCAAATTTATGGATTTATTTAAATCAAATAAGAGAGGAATATGATAAGAGGCTAATTAAATAAGGATTTTGATTTATTTAATTAAAAGAGATGGTGTTAGATTAAATCAAATAAGGTTTTAATTTATTTAATTTAATGAATAGACTTTAGAGATTTAATCAAATAAATTGATTATTTAATTAAATAGGGATAATTAGATCAGATGGATTGATTTAATTAACAAAAGAGATGACTTGGTTAGATAAAATGATTTATTTAATCAAGAGTGGAATATTGATGAATTTAATCAGATAGGGGGATTTGATTAAATGGTTAGACCGAGGGATGATTCAAGAAGAAACGATGTTAGTAAGTCAAGATTAGATGCACGATGTCTATTTTACGTGTCTACATTTTGCCCCTCTTTGAAGCAATACACTTGTTGCTTTGGTTCAAAGAATAAAAGGGGCCCCAGGGGTCACTTTGAAGCCATTTTCACACACCTTCGCTAGCAAACTTGATATTTGAGCTTTGATCCTTCGGCGATATGGCGCAATGACAGCTTCTTCTGCACATCACTAATCGAGTTTGGACATACCAGCGGCCACTTGGCATCGGGGCACCAGTATGTGACCCTTACCCAAGCTTCATTTTTTCATTTAATGCCATAATTAATGCTTTAAAAGGGGAGCTCACCTATAGCGGCGCTATATAGCACTGCTTGACATTTAAATTGCACCACGTAGAGCCATTTTGTGCCGCAGCGGTGCAGTTCGGAGTTTATAAACTCCAACACTAGGCTCGAGCTTGGCGGTTTGATTTGGGAAAAGTGTGCTATGGCGGTGCCCTTTTCATGCAAACTGTGACGCTAGAGGAGAAAGTGCACCGCAGCAGTGCCATTTTGCATTTTTTAGGGCTGAGCATCAGAGTTTGAGTAAAATCAAACTGCGATGCTATCACAAACTCTGCCGCTGGACTCGCTGACCTGCAAAAATTATCAAAAAAATTTAAACTCCGACGCTGGGTGCAAACTACGATGCTGGGTGAAAAGAGTGACGCGGTTGAGCTCTCTGCCTCGACACAGAGCGATGCTAACTGGTAAGCGATGCTCTGAGGGCACCGTTGAGAAGACAAACTGCAACCCCATTGTGAGTTGCAACACTGGGAGACAAAAAAGGGGGAAATTTTGATTTTAGCATGTGATTTTTGATTTATGATTAATTTATGTTTTGTTTTCTGGTTTTTAACTTCTGTATTTTCTAGAATCTGACTGGTTTTTCTCACTTGTAGGTTGGAAATCGAAAATAAAGGAAGGAGGAGCATGATGATATTTCATCCAATCAAAGTGTTTAAAAAATATTAGCACTTCTTTCCTAGGACACTAATCTTCCTTTGGGTTTAAAAAGAATTTTTTTTGTTTATTTCTTGCAAAAGGGTTAAAACAAACCTTAGGATCACAACTTACTAGATTTTGTTTCTTGGATTAACAAATTGAACAAAATGTCTTTCACTTGTGATTTGGTGCTCTAAAATGAGCTCACATTTTGCTTTGTGGATCTAAAAAGAACAAGTGTATCTTTGTTTTTCGTGAGATCTTACTTAAACTAAAGCCATTGAAAAAGGACGTATGCGCTTCTCTCATGCTTTATAGCGATCTTGAGAATCAAAAGGCCATTTTCATGACTTTAGGGTGAGACAAAGCAATCACCTCCACACTTTGATTTGGGTTCAAAATTGAACATCTTGTGTGAGTGTGAGTGGGGGCATTATTTTGTATATTCTCTCTCCTTGTGGCCAACAAGGATTGATCGAATTACGAATATTGTTCTTCATTCGCTTTTGTTTATCCTAGAGGGCCTGCCTTGGGGAAAAAGTACTCACCCAAGGGAATGACTCAACCGGTAACACTCTAAATCCAAGAGTATTTCCAACCGAGATATAAATGTGGATATTGGAAGAAAACACCAATATCATGCGGTTGGTTTTGACAAGATGGATCTAAAAGGGGATTCTTGCCATATCGGTCAATCTCCACGAATGGAAAGTCTTTATTAAAACCCATGTGCTAGAATTTGCCAAAATCTTTTAATCTATTTGTTGGTGCAAGAATGGTCATTCTCAAGCCACCCCACACTTTTACGGTCTTCTAGTAGAGATGGAAAACATGCCATGAGACTTTCATGGGTGTTGATGCTTGGCTGCCCCATATAAGTGAGTGTCATGGAGGGGAGCTAGTGGGGTCAAGCATCTAACCATTTTCTAGAGATAAGCATACCTGGACTTGTCCAAGTGGGAATCCAACAAATATTGTCTTACACATCCATAGGATTGTACTTATTATTGGTTTACAAAATGCATTGCTTGATTGAAAACATCATGGAAACAAACACTTGAACTTCATCCGAATTTCAAACCCTTTTGAAGACAAATAACAATTGACTCAATCCATATGTTATTGCTTTCCCTTGGGATTCACATCCTTAGAGGTTTCTAAACATTGGATTATATCTTGATTTCTCTCCTTAAGTAAACAATAGGAAAACCCTTGCCTTAAGTTCATTGAATTTCCACATAACATATTTTGTGGGGTTTGAAGAAATTAAGACATTGGACATCATAGTTTGAAAACCTAATTAAAGAAAGAGTTTTTGGTAAAATAAAGACATTAAGCAAAGCTAAGAAAAATGAATTTTCATATGTGTTGAAGACTCACAATCCCAAAGCAAAAATCATTTGTTGGAAATCCAAAAATGAATGTTCAAATGAAATCATTCCTTGGTTATAAAGGTCTTTAGGAAGTATTTGCATGCTCTTCAATACCTAGGTCTAGGAAAACAAAGTGTACCTTTTTAGGTTCACCTTAGGATCAAAACATATCAAAATCTTTTTTCATCCATCCTCCAAAATATCAAAACAACATCATCTCATAATCACCTTTTGGAAAATCTTGAAATCATCCTTAATACTAGGCTTTGTGGAAAAATAAAAATCATCAAAATCATTGAGACTAAATCCTTGAAAACATTATCGAAAACACCTTTGGCTAGGCATGTGTAGATGTATCCTTTTGCATATACTAAGTCAAAGTTATCAAAATCATCTTGTCTAGCTTAGTATATGTAGATGAATCCTTCTTCATATACTTAGCAAAATGATCATCTTGTTTGGATAGGTGTGGGTAGATGCATCCTTCTCATCACACATATTCAAATCATCATCCTTTGAACAAAGCTATCCCTTAGATCATCATCCAAACATCTTAGGGTCTTTTTGTTCAAAATCAAAATCAAAATCAAGGACAAAATCTCAAATCCAAAAAAACAAAATCAAAATCAAAATCCGCAAAGTCCTAAAAGCCTAGTATCTCATTCAAGATTTATCAAAAGCCAAAAACATCTATATCATCCATCCCTAACATCATCATCATATCATCACCTTTGATCCTCAAGGCATCCTAAAACTTTCTACTTTGGGGCATAAAATAACAATCGATCTAAAGAATCAAGAGATTCATCTCCCATATTCTTGAAGATTGATCCTTGTTTTATGCTTATAACTAGATCTCAATACAAGAAGAATATGGAAGCCAACAAAGAAACACCCGCCTCAAGTGATCTTAGCCAAACAAATGCAAAAATGAATCCTGCCGAGTCAAGTAATCCGTTGACCCTCTCATCATTGCAAAATTTGTAAGAAGAAAACCAAGAAGAGGACCTTACCTTTGGAATGTCTCACGAGGAAATGACTGAAATGCTCCAAAATCCAAACAACCATAGAATCATCAACATCATGATGAGACTTAACCCTTCGTTATACATGCTTGAGCTAGCAAAACAAGGGGCCAAACTATCTTCGGATTTTGATGTGAGTACCATAGTGGAGACATCATTTCCTCCAATCTCATCCACCATTCCCATTTCATCTACACCCCCATCTCAAAACATCACACAGAACATTCCGCAAATCACAACATCGTTTGCTCCAACCCAACCCAATGTTAATAAGGGAAGTGCATTTCTCAATGCACTTCAAACACACCACCTTGTTAATAATCAAAATTTGGATGCTAACACCACCTTGGAATAAAGTATACCCCAAAACGCATTACACAAAAATGTTCCTCTCACATTCCACCATGATCCATCATCATCATTTTTTCACACAACACCTCAAACCCCTCTTCTCACAAATTCACAAGAAGAGGGAGATATGTTCGGACCAAGGGGTGTATTCGACACCATGACATTTTCACAACAACTCACACCCCTTACATTTCCACCTCTCCCACCATTTCCATTATCATCCACACCACTCCTTGGTTTAGGGCTTCCTCCCCTACCAAATATCAATCAAACCGCTATCCCAACCATCAATCAAAGCACTATGCCAAACACTCAAAAAATTTCATTGATATTGCAACAATAAACGACAAACACACAAGTAATGGAAACATCATCAAACACCCCCTTAGCATCACAAAGCATGGTCTCTCAAGGACCAACCATATCAATACCACCATCCATCATGCAAAACACCAACACCACCTTCACGAACACTATTCCAAATCCACCAGCACCTCCACCACCACCAACTTTCACCACATCAAACCAATATGACGTGGCATTGCGAGCTACTTTCCAAAGAGGATACCAACAAGTTTAGAAACAAAAAGCTTAACAACTAGCCACTCAGCAAGCTGCTCAAGTTGTGCAAGCCGCCCAAGCAGCCCAAGCTGCCTTACAAGTGCAACAAGCCCAAGCATTATTGCAACAACAACAACAACAAGCTGCTCAAGCTACACAAGCCGCACAAGCATTGCAAGCACAAAGGGCCACTCAAGCACAACTTTTATTACAACAACAAGCAGCACAAGCACAAGCTACACAAACAGCACAAGCACAAGCTCAAGCACAAGCCTAATATTAGGCACAACAAGCTCAATATCAAGCACAACTTCTTGCACAAAGACAAGCAGTGAATTTGCAAGCATATCAGCAAGCATTAAAGCAATACCAAGAGAAGCAAGAAGCAGCAGAATTGGTAGCCCAACAACAAGTGTTGTTAGAACAACAACAAGCATTGTTGGAATAGCAACAAGCGCAACAAAAAGCACAAATCCTAGCACAACAACAACAAGATCAACAACAAGCGTTGTTCATACAAAAGCAGGTGGAAGCCTACCTCGCTCACCAAAACATACAGATACCATCGAACAATGCACCAACCAATCCACCCATCCAACCCACAATTGAAACACCCCAAAACACTTTCATCCCACCCCCTGATCCCCAAAATTATGTGACGACACAACTTAGGTTTCTCTTGCAACAAGTGCTCGACCTTCAATCAGGGCAAACAACCAAAACACCAAGAAAATTATGTCCCTATCCATTTGATAGGAGCTTAGCAATGAAACCATTCCCCAAGGGATTTGAAATCCCCAAATTTGACAAATATCGAGGGATGGGAAACCCTAAAGATCACATCAGGGAATTCCAGGTTCATTGCATGGAGGTCGCATATGACGATACTTATCTGATGCGGCTATTTCTAAGGAGCTTGGCAGGCCCTGCTATAGAATGGTTCTCTCAGTTACCTTCAAGCATTAAAACATTTGAAGAAATTAGGAACGCATTCATTAAAAATTATGCATGCAACATTGCAATGGATGTTAGTCTTGAAGAACTCTCAACTCTAAAACAAGGAAAGGGTGAATCATTCACCTCATTTCTACAACGATGGTGATCCAAGGCCAATCAGAGCAAATGGACCATGCTAGAAGAAGAACAAGTTTGCACCATCATAGCCAAACTTGAAGGTCGCTTGGCATTTCATCTCAAGGTTCAAGGCATCACCACATATGAGCAATTGATCTCCAAAGCGCTCAGCATCGAAAGAGCCCTTGTGACTCAACCCGCGGAATCAACATCATATCACAAACAACAAAATAACCGCCCACCATCCAATCAAAAGAATAAACCTCACACGTGGGCACGGAAAAAAAACATTACTAATGATGGTGTTGTTGATTCCAAGGTGGTCATTAGTGGTCCTCATCAAAATACACCCACACTGCAAACCCAAACACAACACAAAAACACTCGTCACACAACATACCAACCCAACAATAATCCAACCATCAATAATCTCAATGACCAAAGAGGACCACCCCAATGAAAAATTTATCCCAAACGAAAATACACCATTTTGGGGGAACCACTTGAGGACATAATGAAAAAGTTGATTGACGAAAAACTCATCAAACCTCCTACATTTGATAATTATCAAGAACCCAATGTAAAACCTCCTTGGTATAACAAGAATCAACTTTTCGAATTGCATAAAATCAAAGGCCACACCACAAATAGCTGCATGAGACTCAAAAACATCATCCAAGATCTCATCGATAAGAAAATCATAAACGTGGAACAACTTACTAGAAATCAAGATCTTAAAATCTACACGAATCTGATGCCGAATCATGGCAACAAAGGGAATAGAAATGATAAAGGGAAGGGAAATGTAAATCATGTGTACGAAACCGTTGTTGCCTCCCTAAATGAAGACTGCATGGTCATCACTATCAAGGGTGCCCATGCCAAAGATTGTGGAGTCACCACAAGAGGCAGCAAAGTCACCATTGCAGGATCATCCCAACCAAATAGAGTCCCTTCATCTAGATCTGTTCCTAATGGCTACAATGTCCTAGACCAACTCAAGAGAAAACCAGCACACGTCTCCATTATGGAGTTGTTAAAAATCTCATCAACGCATAAAAAGATCCTTGAGGAAGCATTAGCCTCATCCACTGTTCCCGCAGATCTCAATGCAGAGAAATTCCAAGCTATGGTCAGAAATATCATAACGCCTAATCTCCTTACATTCTCTAACAAATATTTCCCCACCCAACCATCTCACAACCGTGCACTTCACTTGGAATCCATTGTACACAAGAGAAAACTCAAAAGGATCTTGGTGGATGGAGGTGCAGGTTTGAACATCTGTTCTCTTAGCCTCATTAAGCAGTTGAAAATATCAAAAGATTCCATCGACAAAGGAAAGGGCATTACGATAAGAGCATATGATGACCAAGAAAGAGTGTCTCAAGGCATGATTAAACTCCCTATTCAAGTAGGGCCAACTCTCATGCAAACCACTTGTCATGTCTTGGACCTCGACTTGCCATACAATATCCTCCTGGGATGCCCATGGATCCATGCGATGAAAGCTGTAGCATCAACCTTCCACCAATATGTGAAATTTACACATAATGGACAAGAGGTTACCATCCATGGAGATCCTGAACCATTTTCAGATTGCAAAAATCTTGAGGCAAAGTATTACAAAATCCCCCAAGTGCCAAAGAATGATGAGGGCACATCCACACCATACATCAACCCCGCCACTCTCGCATCCACTTCTGCGACAGAGACACCCGCCATCCCCACCATCCCCACCATCTTCGATATCAAGCTCATCATCCAGGAGGATGATTTTGGAAGCTACAAACTCCCTAAAAATGTGTTTGTGATAGGAGAGTTACCACAATCTCCCAGATCACGCAGACGTCCACAAGAAAATCAAGCTTCCACATCACAAACCTATCCTGAAGACTATCCTAAATTCATAAGTTGGGGAGACCTTGGCCAGGAGGTTATTGAAGTAGATCCATCTCACATGTTGTATCAAGATGAAAGACCCGCAACTAATTTACCAATGGACAAAAGAAGCAAGGGCCTACAAATGATGCTTGCAATGGGCTACAACATAAATCAAAGACTGGGACAAAATGACAATGGCCTCATAATACCTATCATGCCAGAGACACGACCCATAACAAATCTTGGCCTTGGATGTACCCCTCCCAGAATAACCATACGTGGCCAAAGTCCTCCTATTAGAATGGTTAATATTTCTCCTCAACCAATACTAGCATAGGTACACTCACCAATATCCACAGGTAGAGACATACATAACTTTATAACTGAGGCCTATATTTGTAGCGATGATGAAGATACCATGACCAACCTACCTAGGTTATTTGAGGACACCACCCTATGTATGATTAGTACCCTATCCTTCAAACCAGACTATCAAAATCATGAGATCCATTTAGTGTACCCCCAACTGATCGACTATGACCAACGAGGACCACTGATTCTTGATACATTCAAAAATGATGAGGCACTCTCAGAATTCATGGGATTACAGGACAACATTCCAGAAGGGGATCATAAGGCAGGGTTTATAATGGAGTTGGACACACATGCCTATTATGGGGAAACGATTGAATCCTTCAGTTGCAAAAGTGAGGAACTAAGAATAATATCCAAGTCCTTGAGTGAAAACCACACTTTGGCACTCTTCGACAAGAAAATAGTAAAAACAAAGAACGTATCCAATGGTGAAAACCTCTTTGAGGTGCCCGAGGATGAAGGATTCAATCTTCCTCTAAGAGCTATTCATCAGGGGAAGTCAGTAGTCTTGGCCAAAAAATGTAATCCAGTCAACCTAGGAACAGAGCAGACCCCACATATCACATTCTATGCAGAATCACTATTATCAGAAGAGCAAGAGCTCCTAGCAGCATTTCTGAAGGAAAGACAAATAAACTTCACATGGAGTTATGCTGACATGCCAAGGCTTGAAACAGAGACTATGGTTCATCATTTAGCAGTGTATCTAGAAGCAAAATCAGTCAAACAAAAACTTCAAAAAATGCATCCTCAAATTGCCTTATTGGTCAAAATGGAGCTCAAAATGTTGTTAGATGTAGGATTCATCCGACCAATTGATTATCTAGAATGGGTGTCAAATTTGGTACCTATTTCAAAACCTGATAGAGCCATCAGAATCTGTACAGACTTTAGAAATTTGAACAAGGCATGTCCTAAGGATGATTTCCCACTTCCCAACATTGAAATGATAGTAGACATGATAGCAGGACATGAGATGCTATCACTAATGGATGGATTTTCAGGATACAATCAAATCATGATAGCAAAAGAAGATCAACATAAGATGGCTTTCACTTGTCCATGGGGGACCTACTGTTGGAACATGATGCCATTCAGCCTAAAGAATGCAGGAGCAACCTATCAAAGGGCCATGACATTGATATTCTATGACATGATTCACAAAATAGTCGAAGACTATGTCGACAACATTCTAGCTAAGTCAAGAAAAAGACAAGATCATATAGCAACCCTAAGTGCTATCTTTGACAGACTAGAGGAATACAAAGTCAGACTAAATCCCAACAAATGCGTCTTCAATGTACAATTAGGTAAATTTCTAGGATACATAGTGTCCATGAGGGGTACCGATGTGGATCCAGCAAAAGTAAAGGCAATCCTCAAGATGGAAGCACCAAAGACATTAAAACAACTAAGAGGTCTCTAAGGAAAACTTCAATCCATCCAACGATTCATAGCACAACTGGCAAACAAGCAGAACCCATATTCCCACCTACTCCACAAGGGGGTAGCATACAAATGGGATACAAAGTGCGAAGAGGCATTTAACAAAATCAAGGAATATCTACTGACACCACCAGTTTTAATACCACCCATCCCAAGAAAGCCATTGATCTTATATGTATCAGCAACAATAATAGCCCTTGGAGCTCTCCTAGCTCAGCATGATGAAAATGGAATGGAGAGGGCTATCTACTATATTAGCATAACAATGGTCGGTCATGAGCTAAACTACTCATTCATCGAGAAAGCATGTCTCTCAGTAGTGTTTGCATCACAAAAATTCAGACATTACATGTTGGCACACAAGATAAAGCTCATCACCAAAATTGATCCCCTCAAGTATTTACTATCAAAGGCAATGCTCACGGGAAGAATGGAAAAATGGGTAATGATATTATCAGAATATGACATCGAGTATGTGGAGAGAAAAGAAATCAAGGGTCAGGTTATTGTGGATCAACTGGCAGAAGCACCTATCTATTATGAGAATCCTCTTGTCTCATAATTTCCAGATGAATCTATTTTTAACCTCACCATAGCAGACCACTGGAAACTATACTTCAACAACTCATACACACAACACGGATCAGGAGATGGTGTCTTCTTCATCACCCCACAGGGGGACTACATACCAAGGTCATACAAACTAGCATTTCCTCACACCAAAAACATTGCAGAATATGAGGCTTTGACTATAGGTCTTAGGATAGTAGTGCAATGGAATATCATAGCTCTCAAAGTCTATGGAGACTCTCAGCTGATCATTTAATCAAGTCAATAATGAATATTAGACCAAGGATGATAAGATCACTCCATACAAGAAATTGGTGGAGACTCTTAAAGAATATTTCATTGAAATAACATTTGAGCAGATTCCTAGAACCAACAGTAGAGTAGTAGATGTCATGGAAACAATGGGATCCTTGCTAAATATCCCCAACAATGTTCCAAAATATGAATTCTTGATTGAGTAGCTTCTTGTTCCCGCATTCGAGGTACCAAAATTAGAATTCGTGTGTAAAATCGTTGGTCCTAGTGATCCTTGGTACCATGACATCTACACATATCTTCGCATAGGAGTCATACCCACTGACCTCCCATCAAACCTAAAATGAACCTTTGTAAAAAAGGCATCTGGATTTGTCATCTTAGGTGATACCTTATACCGTAGAAGCATAGAAGGTACCTTGCTACATTGCTTAAATGCTAAGGATGCATTAACCGCTCTAATTGAGGTACACAACGACATCTGTGGTTCACACTTGAGTGGAATGACCATCGCTAAGAAACTGCTAAGGATGGGGTATTATTGGCCCACAATGGAAAGAGAAGCACATGATCATGCTAAAAGATGTCTACAATGTTAGTAGCATGGGGACCCCATCCATGCTCCAGCTCAATAGCTTCATCCTATTATCACACCATGGCCCTTTTCATAGTGGGGACTCGATCTCATTGGGAAAATCACACCCACCTCATCCAATGGCCACAAATTCATTATAACTGCAACTGACTACTTCACAAAGTGGGTGGAAGCCATATCCATGACGTATATCACTGGGAAGTAGATCTCAAAATTCATCTTGAACTATCTCATCTGTCGTTATGGAGTCCCACAAGCCATTATCTCGGATAATGGGACACCATTCAAGAACTAGGAGATTCGCGACTTGTGCGAGAAATTCAAAATCCAACATCACTTCTCCACCCTGTATTATCCCCAAGGCAATGGCCAAGCAGAAGCCACAAACAAAACCATCCTCAAAATACTCAAGAAAGTAGTCAACGACGCAGGTTGTGACTAGCATCTGTAGCTTAATCCCACCCTCTAGGCTTATTGAACCAACATCCGCACACCCACCGGCGCCACCCCCTTCTCCTTGGTCTACGGATCAAAAGCGGTTCTTCCCATTGAGATCAAGCTCCCATCCCTTAGGATATCACTACAAAACCTTGTCATGGATGAAGCGTATCGGGTATCAAGACTAAATGAGCTAGAGTTACTGGATGAGAGATGGATAGATGCTTTAAATCATTTGCAAGTCTATTAGAATAGACTCAAAAGGAGCTATAATAAGAAAATCAGAAGCAGGACTTTCCAAGTCAGAGAACTGGTCTTAAAACAAAATTATAAGAATGTTCCAAACCCAAGTAGCAAAGGCAAGTTTGAACCTAATTGGTTAGGACCATTTGTCATAATAGCAAGTTACAAATCAGGGGCATATCAGTTATCAACACCTGAAGGGGAACCTCTGCAGGAGCCCATGAATAGCACTCATCTCAAAAAGTTTTATGCCGAAATATTTCAAGGTATAGAACCAAAAAATCCAAAAAATTAGAAAAAGTCCTAAAAAATGGTTACCTTGGAAAAAACCTAGCAAACAGGTGTCTTGGTGACAACAAAAAATAAAAAAAGCAAAAAATCCAAAAGAAAAAAATCAAAAAAAGGATCAAAAAATCATCCTCTAGTGAAAACAACTTCGATGGCACTTTGGGCAAGTACCTCGGTGAAAACCTGGAAAATAGGCACCTTATGTAAATAAGCACTTTCCATCCACATGATCTTTATAGCTTGTTTAGCATCATCCATCCATTTCGCTTCCATCATCCATCGCATTTAGGTCTCCATCCATCACTCATCCACTCGCATCTGCACCATAGCTTGGTCCTATTTTAGTATCGTGATCCCTCCTAGTACTACTCAGCCCATCCTCAAGGTCAGTTTGTCCTGCCTTTATCAGAGTATTCTATTGCACCACGTTGGGGGCATATTCTCATTGGATCAAATTCATGTATGATCTTAAAGTCCTCAAATCAGAAAATCCAACAAACATTAAAAACATATCAAAATCCAAAAACAAGTCAAAAAGTCAGTCAAAGTCAAAAACAAAGTCGTCTTGTCGAACTACGTCATCTCTGAGCTTGAATGTAGGAAAGGTTGATCTTTGATCATCCCTTGAGACATTTAGGTCAGTCCTATAGGAGTCTATCATAATAAACTGACATTTCATCATGTATGTCTTCAACTGTAAATTGGTCAGGTCATCAATCGAACTACATGGTCTATGCGTATATAACGTAGGCAAGGCTCATCTTTTGATGAGCCCTCGAGACCCCTAGGATAGGTCATTAGGTTAGTTTCTTGGTCAAAATCTAAGAAAATCCCAAAAAATTTTGAAAAATCAAAAATCAAAACATTTGAAAAATCCAAAAAAATACCAAAAATAGCCTCAAAACATAGCCAAACATCAAAAACATCCAAATATTTGAAAAAATCCATCCACCGCATCTCGATTTCACCCACAATAAACAACACTCATAATAAATTGATTGTCATTATCAACCTTTGGTAAAACAGTTCAAAACAAGTCTAGCAGATTAAAAAGTAAAACTCCAAATGTCAAGTCTTAAGTCTAAGTCAATGCGTAAGCAAGTTGGTCATCTCTTCGTATTGGTAACTTATCATCCAGTTGGTCCCATTTCAATCATCCCTTAGAGCACTTTAGATAAAATAAATGGCATGTCGCCATCCACTAACATTTCCTAGGATGAATCCTTCCTACAATGGGCATTATCTTTAGGCAATAAGTTTCGGTTATCATCGTTAGAAAACACATCGTCTTTCTGTTAGCGGTATTGAAGAACATCAGTTTGTTTGTTTACTTGGTCTTTATCTTCTGACTTATCTTATTTGCACTCATTCCAGGGACATCTCGATGATATCCCAAAATGGACGATTTAGAGAAAAAGAAATGGGGCAACAATCATTATCTTTTGTCTGATGTGCTTGTTGGACGCTCTTGTAATATAACCTCGGCGAATACTTGCTTTGTTAGGTATGTATGGAAGAGGTTTAGGGAAACTTATTGACTATTGTAGGGATAGGTCTACCTTTCTATGTTTTGGTCTGAGCTGTCTGAAACTTTTAAAGTGCATCCTAGAAAGGTTTATGTATGTCAAGTGTGAACAAGAATACTCCTATCTGCTTGTCAAGTCAGATTTCATCACACTGGGTACCATGCCATCCTGGTTTTCTATACCTTGATGCATCGTACCACATGTTTTATCAAACATAAGAAAATTTGGCCCTTTGAAAATCCCAATTCCTCAGCAAGTAATCATCATCATCATCATCATTTGCATTTTCATCATCGTGGGTCTTGTTGAAATGACTTCTTCTTTTCCTACTAACTGCACTAACAAAGTACTATGATAGTTGATCATCATCACCATCATCGTCATCGATCCTACATCCACAAATCATTAGCGCATTGCATAAACATATCATATAGGAAACATACACATTGCATTTTTATCATCATATAAACAGGTTATCATAAACATTCTTCATAAATAGGTGCATCCATGTCATTGCATTTCACCCATTACATTGCATCTCAAAAGACATTATATCAATCATTACATAAACATTCATTTGCATTTCATACCCATTTCATATTACCATCTATCATATAAATCATCACATAACATCTATAGCAGCATTTCATAATCATTTTTTGCATATTCATAAACAATAGGTATATACGCATTTAATTCATTAACATACATACTTGCATAACATCATCACATCATCTCACCACTTTACGTATTAACATATCATTGCATCCCATAAAACCATTTCATTATGCATTAACACCATTTCATTTGCATCATCTCACGACCATCACATCATATTACATCCATCCATAAATCATCTCATATATAAGCATTTTTCACACATCATTGCATATACCATAGATCATATCATTTTACATATCATATATCACATTGGCATAAAATAAATCATCGTATAGATAACATCATTGCACATCATATCATAGGTTAGCATAATATAGATCTGTTAGTCATAATCATTGCATAAACATTATTAGAAATAAATGCATCCATAACATATAGAAGTAGAACCATCCATGCATAAAGGAGAACACAGTACATCACATCAAAATTGGCTCATATCATATCATCAATGTCACTGTCATAGTACAAAGAATAAATTGGATCACTATACATATATGTCAATCGGTACAAAATGCCCATTAGGTTATCAAAAATGAGCCCATAAGGTACAAAAAGTGTACCATCTCGATCAAGCTCGATCCCTGTGAATGCTTCCCTCGCCCCTATCACCATGACCCTCTGGTGGTCTCTGGCTGGCCCACTCTAAGTACTCTGGGACCCAATTTGCTCTGGGTATGGTATCATGATAAGCCCGACGGTAGTACTCTATCTCTCAGATGGCATCCCTGTAGAATCGCACTGGCACTATTCCTTGAGAGGAGGAGGTTGTCACACTCTCAATCTGTTGTCTGCGGTCTAGCTCTGTAGCTTCCTATAGCTCTACAGCCTATCTCTGCTGCACGGCTTGATCCCTCTCAGCCCTGAGCTACTCTCTCTTAGCCCTCTCCTGATCTCTCTCTGTTGTCACCGCCTGAACCTAGGCCTGTAGCTGCAAAATCAGGGTATCTTGTGCGTCTGCCTGTCATGCTAGTTGTACCCATGGCTGCACATGAGGTTGATCCTCACCCTCAGCTCATGGTGGTGGGACTAGCAGATCCTACTGCTGATCCTGCATATGAACATCTTCATGACCTGGTGGGACTAGGGGCACCCCTGTGGATCCTGTCGAATCTCAACCCTCGGTCCTCACCCTCATCCTCTCCCTCTTCCTCTGACTCTACGCAGATCTGGATCCTCACTTGGAATGGTCAATCAAAGTGGAGGTCTGAACCAGTCCCTGTAGGCCTAAGTGGTGCCCGGATCTTCCAAGCCCTGATCATAAGCCCACGCTCAGGCTACCAAGTGCCTGAAGTTGTCAATGGCCTCTAAGACAAGAATATCATGTCCCCATGACACCTATGTCATGTTGTGAGCAAAAATAGCTACATAACCGTCATCAAGTCAATCCTGTGGCTCTCCGAACTGATGTTGTACTTGTCCAGGTAGGTACCTCTCGATCATCGTATGCTCTCACCCCTACATATATCGGTCCTAGCGGCAATAAAAGAGCTGATCAACATCATTGGCCCATCTAGGCCGACCAAGGTATGATCTCCAAGTGAAAACAAGCATCTCATTTATGACCCACCTCTAGTAGGGGATCTCATGCTCACCAATGTGTGTAAAGGACACACCCCCTTTGTATCGTGCCACAAGGGCATCCTCTGCCCCCATCGAAATTGGAATGACACGTGGATGTAATATAGAAATGTGCTCCCACGCCCAGATGTGAAGCAAGGTCACTCCGGCCCCCAGCGCTCTGCCATCCATGTAAATGTACTCATGCAAGTCTCTGTAGAGTGAAGCCAGAAGTACAGGTCCCCATGCAAAGCAAACCGGCCTGTCTCAGACCATCCGCTCCCAATAATAACCCCAACTGGGACTGAAATACTGCCCTCGTCAGTCTGGAGTAATGAGACGCAAAATGATGGCTGCAACTACCCAACGGAAGGGAGATGTTATAACCCTGTATCTCTCCAGCTCAATCTGTCCCTTGTAGTAGATGATGTCTCGTGTGGCGAGGACTCTGATGCAGGACTCACGTCCCTCATCCATATCAAATACCGCCTGTTGGTTGTGAATGGGCAACCATAGAATGTGCCAAACATCGTCCAGGGTGACGATGGTCTCACCAGTAGGGAGATGAAATGATGACATCTCGTTGTGCCACCTCTCAGCCAGGGCTGATAGCATCCTTAGGTGAGTGAGCATGGGCGCTGTGTACGCAATGTGCCATAATCCCACAGCTCCTAGTCAATCCTAGTCCCTATCGCTTAGGTCCTGTAGGATGCCTGCCAAATCCCACCACCGATGCTCCTAAGAGTAGAGCTCCCTTGCCGCATCCTACATCACGGAAGGTCAGCATGTTAAAAAATTTTAAAAATTCCTGGTTGAACGCTCAAAGCTTGTCCCCAATGACACAATCTGTGATAGCATCGTAGTTTGATTTTACTCAAACTCCGACGCTCAACCCTAAAAAATGCAAAATGGTGCCGCCATAGTGCACTTTCTTCTCCAATGTCGCAGTTTGCGTGAAAAGGGCGCCGCCATGACGCACTTTTCCCAAATCAAATCACCGAGCCTGAGCCGAGTGTCAGAGTTTATAAACTCTAAACTACACCGCTGCAGTGCAAAACAGCACTGTTACGGCGCAAAACGGCTCTATGCGGTGCAGTTTAAATGTCGAGCGACACTATATAGTGCCGCTGGAGGAGAGCTCCCCTTTTAAAGCATTAATTACTGCATTAAATGAAAAAATGAAGCTTGGGTAAGGGTCACATACCAGTGCCCTGATGCTAGGTGGTTGCTGGTATGTCCGAACTCGATCAATGATGTGCAGGGGAAGCTATCATTGCGCCATATTGCCAGAGGGTCAAAGCTCAAATCTCAAGTTTGCTAGCAGAGGTGTGTGAAAATGACTTGAAAGTGACCCCTCAGGCCCCTTTTAAGCCTAAAAATCAGGGTTTTTTAACCCTAAATGGTTGTCCTGCTAGGGTTTTGGACCCTTGAACTTGTTTTTGTCTATTTGAGGCGTGTTTTTCATCGTTTTATTGTATTTACACATGTTTTTTGCCTCCCGAACCCCTTTCGGACTTGTTGAGCACTTTGTCACCCTTTTTTTCGCGAGATCACCCAAAAAATTAAAATTTTCATTTGATCTTTCGAGGGGGCATTATAATGGTATGTTTTTTGTCGCCATACAGTAGTGGGGCAAGTTTTTAATATCAAAAATTTTTGGCTCTGATCGAGATCATTTATTCTTTGAACCAATGCAACAAGTGCATTGCTTCAAAGAGGGGCAAAATGAAGACACGTAAAATATACTAATTGACATTGTGCATCTGATTCTGACTTAATAACATCATTTCTTCTTGAATCATCCCTCGGTTTAACCATTTAATCAAATTACCCTATCTGATTAAATTCATCAATATTCATCTCTTAATTAAATAAATCATTTTATCTAACCAAGTCATCTCTTTTGTTAATTAAATCAATCCATATGATCTAATTATCCCTATTTAATTAAATAATCAATTTATTTGATTAAATCTCTAGTCTATTCATTAAATTAAATAAATTAAAACCTTATTTGATTTAATCTAACACCATCTCTTTTAATTAAATAAATCAAAATCCTTATTTAACTAGCCTCTTATCATATTCCTCTCTTATTTGATTTAAATAAATCCATAAATTTGAGTCAAATAGGTCACATCATCTAATCTCTTGTTAAATTAATTAACCCTTGATTAATTTTATCTCATCTCATGTCACATCCTCTAGATAATGCAAGTTGCACATGAAAATAGATTTAATTCATTTATTAAATCCCTATTTTCCTCATAAGGCATCTTTTGGAATATTCTCTCAATTTTAATTCAAAAAATTCCAAGTCACCATGTATATCCAACAAGGCAATAAATTCATCTTACATGTCCTTTGCCTTGAGCCAAGTGGCATTTATTGCATTTTCCCTTCCCCCTTGCATGTCATTTCAACAAATTTGAATTTCAAATATTTGCATTTTTTAGCACAAACCCCAAATCTTGCACATCCATCATCCATTCATAGCTTGAGAAGTGGCATCATATCATTGCATGAATGTTAGTTCCACATTGCTCAAATTTGGACATTCATCCATCTTGAAATTCTATAAATAAAGAGCTCATATCCTCATTTGATCATCCACAATCCAAGCAAAGTTACCATGCTCAAATATCTCTTGAATTTCACCCATTGTCATTAAGTCATAGCTAGGTTTTGCAGATTTTTGGCTTGGAGTCTTCATTCTTCATCAACAAAGTGGATCAATCTCTTCAACATTCAAAGCTTGCATCTTAGGAATTGGGAAAGGGCCAATTTTCACATCAAATTGGCACCAATTCCCCCATGGGATCATGAGTTTGCACATCTAATTAGGATTTAATCTTTGCTTTATCAATTTCATTGTGTTCTTTTTTATTTTCATTCCTAGTTTGAGGTTGTAAATGGATTTCATGGGGAATCCTTGTTTTGGCTTGCAATATCTAACTTGAGCTGTTTATTCTCTTCGTTTTGTAGGTACCAAGGTTGGGGTTCGCACAGGTTCTAGGGCATATCATCTTGCTACACCTAAGGGGGAATGCTTAGAGGATCCTATCAACATAATGCACCTAAAGAGGTTATACACCTAAGTCAGTTGGGTTAACCTATCCTAAAAAATACCAAAAAAGTAAAAAAACCAAAAAAAATACAAAAAATAAAAATAAAAAAAGTCAAAAATCCAAAAATATTAAAGAGAAATAATCTATCCTATGGTGAAAACCACCCATGGTGGCACCTTGGATAAGTACATTTGGTAAAAACTTGGCAATAGGTGCCATTTGTAGAGGGCTTAATCATTATCTACCCTGCATCCTAGTTACTTCATGCTTCCCTCCATCCTATCCTCACATCCTATCTGCACATCCTATTAATCCAATCCTTCCTTTAGCAAAGCATCTGTCGCTTGGCATATTTTGGTTGAGCATTGGATGATTCAAATTGACTATCCACAATTCTTAGCTTTTATCCTAAAGATGAGTTTTTCGTCACTTGTACATCAGTATCATTTGTTGGTCTCGTGTCCTCATCTAGATTCTTTCACCATGTTGATCATCATTAGGTCTCATGTCATCTTTTGTCCATTTTTTTGAACTGCGTTGCCCCTGTGCTTTCACATAGGGAAGGCTAATCATTTGATCATCCCTCAAGAAATTTTTTCATCCTATCTTTGTCATCCATCGAGGTCTCCATTATCCTCTTTCTGCTTTTATCCTTGGTCAATCGTCATTCTTTTATTGAACTACAAGGGCTTTGTGCTTTCATGTATGCAAGGCTAATCTTTGATCATCCCCCGAGCCCCTAGGTCTTTAGGGTGTGTCTTGTTGTCATGTTAGAAGTGTGTCCCTACCTAGCTGGTTCTAAACAAACAAAATTTGTTAGTATCTTGAGGTCCAATCAGTTTCGAGTATCTTGAGTCATGTCGGTCATTTAATCTATCCTTCATCTTTGGTCTTAACAGGAGAGTAAAAGCAAGAAGTTGGGTACACAAAGAGGGGAAATTTCAGGGAAAAAAAAGTTTTGCAAGAAACGCGTACGCATTACAGATCGGGTACCTGATCCTGGATCCGAACGCGTATGCGTTCAGACTCAGGTACGCAAACCTAAAATGTATACGCATTATGAAACATATACGAGTTATGAAACATGTACGCATTTTGTGAAAGTATTTATTTTTTTAAATAAACGACTATAATTCATTTTTCACCATTCTAATCCGAGTCTGAGAAGAACAAAGGAGAGCACGTACGCATTTTAAAGGCCTTAAGTGAACAAAATTTTGACTGCCACCTCCTCCCATCGACACTAGCGACCTCATCGACCTCCAAGTTGGTTGAATTCTTCATTTTTTTTGCTTTATATCTTTTTTTTGTTTTTTAATTAGTATTCAGTTTTTGTTTGTTTAGTGTGTTTTAGTTCAATGTTTTATAGTTTTTAATTGCATTTAAAAAACCAAAAACGTCAACGAAACAAAAGAAATTTAAATTGTAAATTGAAAACCATAAAAACTAAACCTAAATTGAACACATTTAAAACTTAGAAATTTCAAAACCCTAGAAACCCTAGGTTACAAAATTTACATAGGTCCCTAAAAACTAATTTACATAGGTTAACCCTTGGACCTAAACCCTAAAACATAAACTTAAAACCCTATTTACCCTAATTTTCGTAAACCTAAAATGGGCTATTTACCCTAAAACATAAACCTAAAACCCTAAATTAGGGCTCCTCAAGGAGGTTTAGATTACATTTTATATTTTACATAACCTTCTTTGTATGATTTTTACTCTCACTCATGGTTCTTAGTTTATTTATGGTAGAAGTGATGAAAAGTTCAATATTAGGGGCATGTGATATAATAGAAGAGGTAAAATAAAGATATGTAGTAAGATTTGATGACATAACATGTAGGGAGGGATCACAAATTATAGTCCATAGGTTAGGTACACTTTGGTATGTCGTTGGTGATCCACACAACTACCAATGAAATTCATAATTGACTAATAAAGGAGGTACAAACAATCGATGCATAGATCTATATATTAACCAACAAATTGATTTAATTATGATATGTTCACATTTAATATAAATTTGATATCTAATTTTATCTCAGAAAACTTCATGATTGTACAATCTAACTTAAGAAAGTGTACCAATGAAGTAAAATAATGTGCCTCATGTAAAACTATGTGCTTGATTTAATAAGTTCATATATCATGATGCTAGTTGATATGAGCATGTAATCACTCTATATCAATGTTGTTAGCTTATATAGTGTATGATGTATTCTCTTTAAAAAACATAGAAATGCAAGTCATGCTTGTTAATAGATAGACTATGTGCAATATGGATAGAGCTAGACACATAAATGTTATTAAATCAAATAAATATTAAAATGTGAAGCATGAATGATTCTACCCATTTCTCTTATTTGGATGAGATCCTTTGTGAATTATGTAAGGATACATTATGATCATAGTTAAGCCTTGATTTATAGGATGTTATTCATAATATCTATAGGTTGTGTGTAATCTAATTTATTTAAATCATCCAAGAGTGCTTAGAGGTCCAAATAGGTTCAAAATACATCATAACTCAACAACTTACTTATAATTGAAATCTAAAATTCCTAATTGTTGATATATTGAAGCTATTCCTAGAATGTCACATATTTTATTCAAAGCACTAAGTTTAGGTGGTAGGGTTTCTTATTTACTTGTAAAAATTTATTCATGTGTCTTCTATATGTTTTCATGTCATCAAATCTCTAAATCTAAGCCCTAAACCCTAATTTAGCATTCATTTTGTTGTAGGACCTTAAAATTAAATTTGGTTGCCTTAGGTAACTCCACCAAATTTTATTCCTTTAAGCCATGGAACATTTTTTCCTAGTCAACCTTACTAGACATAGATCCCCTTAAGCCATCCTATCACCCTAAATCGTAAATCGATGTCTTAAGGGTCCTAATATGACATTTCTTAAGGGGATCAAAGAAGTTCTCAAATTTTGGTGAATAGAGCTCAAGCTCATCTTTGTTTATTTTGTACATTGCAATTAGGTCACTAGCATATATCTATGTGTCCCTTTGAATGTATTCTATTAAT
Source organism: Sequoia sempervirens (assembly GCA_007258455.2). Lineage (NCBI taxonomy): Eukaryota > Viridiplantae > Streptophyta > Pinopsida > Cupressales > Cupressaceae > Sequoia > Sequoia sempervirens. The sequence continues at coordinate 331,534,694 of VDFB02281492.1, forward strand.
TTTTCATTCTTATCTTTAGTATTCTTTGAAAAAGATGAATGAGATTATAAATTTTAATGTTAGTGTTAAACTTATAATTTCTTCTTAACTACTTTGTCCCACTATAGAGATCTTGTGTCTCTTATCATGAAATTTGAAAATTTAGATAAATAAATTTATGTCCTCGGATTTAATTAATTATGTCATACTTGATTAATACATCTATTCATTTTGTTGTAGGACCTTAAAATGAAATTTGGTTGCATTAGGAAACTTCACAAAATTTTCTTCCCTTAAGCCATGGACCATTTTGTCCTAGGACCTTACTACACATATATCCCCTTAAGCCATCCTATACCCTAAATCGTAAATTGATGTCTTAAGGGGGAATTTGACATTTCTTAAGGGGATAAATTTGGTGAATAGAGCTTGGTCACTCATCTTTTTTTATATTTTGTACATTGCAATTAGGTCACTAGCATATATCTATGTGTCCCTTTCAATGTCTTCTATTAATTTTTCATTCTTATCTTTAGTATTATTTGAAAATAATGAATGAGATTAAATAAGTTTTAATAAAACCCCATAATTTCATAAATCTACCCTTCATATTAACAACCCCACATTGGACTCAATTTAATGTGTGTACATGCTATGAATTTTTAATGTTATGGATTTTATAATTTTATAAATCAAATGGTCTTCAAATGAAATATATTTTGAATTTGTGCATGTTCAATGTGATTTTTAAATAACTTTCAAATTGTGTGCATTATTTAATTAGTTTGTTGATATATATTTTTTAATTGTTTAACATGTAGTTGCCATATCATTGCTCACATGGATCCGTTGTTTAATTTAGAGGATTTTATGCCCAATCAATAAATTCCTATAGATCCCATACATCCCAATCCACCACATGAACATAACCCTAACACACCTCGACATTCTCCACCACCTAACCCCCCACCCCCTCTTGTAGTTGATGAAGATCAATTAAGAGAGAATATCTGAGAAAACCTCATTGTCATTCAAGGAAATATAGATCTCATAAAAAATGAGCCTAGAGACCCTCCCCATATCGCACGGTTTGCATCTATGATGCAAACTATTGTCGATTATGTTCGATCTATTGATGCGGACCTAGTTAGGTTCCATCAATGGAGAGAAGAGAGGAGACAATTCTATGAGGATGGATTGTCATATAAAGAAATCAATGACCTAAAAATTACCAAACAAGCCATGTGCCAATATTTTATTAATCCCCAAACAAACCAACCCATTCCACCCATGAAAAAATGAATTTCAATTTTATGGTGTAGGCACCCGCAGATAGCTACGCATTTTTGGGACAGATGGTGGATGGTGTTTGATAGTCCACCACATGGTAACAGTGAGGTGCAATTATACTTTTTGAGAAAGTTATGGGTTGAGTTTGACTTGGGTAAAAAACCCAACTATTTTGATATGATGTCATTTCAGGGATTTGGGCGTGGCATGCCCCAACATAGACTAGGAGCACGTGTCGATCCTCAATGACATGCTCCAATTGCTCCTATTGTTCCTCTTCCTTCTCCTAGTGTTCCTATTGCATTTCAGTAGTAGACCATGTTATCGACATTAGGAGAATTGAGTTCACTTTCAGGACATCTCACTCAGAAGACTACACATGCGGCCACTGAAGTGGCCAATAGAGAGCATGGAGGCTCAGGCTATAGGGATACTCAGGCATCCACTTCAGGCGACGCACATGCATCTAGGACGGGGTCATACCTGAATTTACTATATTCTAAGGATCGTCCTATATAGGTATGTTCATCTTTTGAACTTAAATTTAATTCAAGTTTGAAATATAAAAAATTCATGCAAATAATAACATCAAATTATATATATAATATACTATTAATTCAATAAGTGTTTGGTGTAGACGCATGATCACGTGATGCCTGAAACTCAATATGATCATCGTGTGCATATGTCGAGTGTTGTAGATCTGGGCTCACCTTTTGGATAGGTACTTGAACCAATATATATTAAATAATTTGTGTGGATATATATCTAATTTAATTTGAATTTGTACACATGTGTGAATTGATATATTATATCTAGATGCAGGGAGATCATACAATACCTAGTACTAACCAACCACAAGTTATAGTGGTGAGCGCTCCTAAGACATCATCAGCTCAGGTGCGTGCTTTCAAAAGTTTGTTAAGTTTAAATTAAATAGACATCATAGATCTAATTTAATTTTTCATTTACATACACATGTTTCAATGATCTATATGAACTATTGTACATCTATATGCAGGAATTTCATGAGATACCCATGGTGGGCCGTGCACCTGAGACAACATTGGCATTTATGCATTGGAAATCTCAGGTGCGTGATCATGAGGTCATATCATTCGAGGTTGTAAACTTTACTTTAAATCTCCTATACAATTTTTATGGACCTTTTAAATATATATATATATATATTTGAGGTTTTCACATATTGTTTGCTTTATATGAATATGCAGGATATAGTAGATCAACCATTTGCATCTTCTCAAGTGACAGTTATGCTACCTGTTGAAGAAAATGTGCCAGTTACAGGTTCACATGGTCATATGGTAATTTATGCATACTAGAAATCATTTTTACTATATAAATACTAGATATTTAATTAAATTTATTTTTATCTAAAAGTTTATATTTTCAAGTTTAAATATGTTTAATTATATCAAAATTTCTAAATAAATTTAAATCTAATTTCAAGTTTCTTGTACTCTTTTACAGCATGATGCGGGTACATCTAGTCAACATGGAACAAAGAGGAGACTTGATTTGACCGATCAGCCTGAAAGTTAGATGGTTTAATATTTTATGGACTATAGATCTCTAGTTTTATTTAAATATGTGTTGGACTTGACATATAAATTCTATGGACTATCTATCTCTAGTTTTACTTTGAACATGTTATTATCGTATTTGTGTTTATTTATATCAGATGACTTTAATATGATGATTATATATGCAGTCAATTATGATATCTTGTTATGTTCATTTTCATGATTATATGCACTCATACATTATACTAATTATATTTTATCTAATTTTCAAGTATTACATGCACTATATAAATTCTTATCTAGAATCAAATTTAATATATATAATTTATCACATGGTTAGGTGACAAATTAAAGCATTCCTTAAATAGTTTAGATCATATTCATAATAAATTAAGGGCAAGTAATTTTAACTATTTTCCAATTAGATAGAAAATATTTGAATCAATAAACAAAAAAACTATCTCGTTGTATGTATAAAATGTATAATATATACAATTGAATAATTATATAAAATGTGGTAAATACAAGACATGAAATGTATAATCTATAAAATTGGAACAAGATATTTAAAAAGTGACATTGAACAAACATATATAATGCATATCAAGATGTTTATTACAACTATATAATATGATGAAACATATATGTGCATGTAGATACAATTAAAACTTATCAACTTTTAGGTGAAGACCAAAAATTGATATTTGCATAGTCTCTTGATAAAATAATTTTTCAGTTCAACAATCACTTCGTAGATCAACTTGATGAGAACCTGCAAAAATAATTAATGTAAGTAACTACAATTTTTATGAGTCATTTAAGAAAAAAATTCATGTGAGAAAAGAATAGTATATAGTAAATTCCATACAAATTCAAAAGATGTTTGCCATAGGATGGATTAAGGGGACCTAATAGGATATATAGCTTAAGGTCTTAAGAGAATGGCTTAAGGGGAGTTAAGAGGATGGTTTAAGAGGATGCATCTCATGAACCTTAGGATATGGCTTAACAGGTCCTAAGAGGATGGCTTAAGGGGATGCAAGAGGGTGGATAAAGGGGAGTTGATAAAATGACTCAAAGGGATGTAAGAGAGTGGATTAAGGGGATGTAAGAGAGTGGATTAAGGGGATGTAAGAGGGTGGATTAAGGGTAGTTGATAGAATGGATTAAAGGGATGTAAGATAGTTGATTAAGGGGATGCATGTCATGAACCTTACAATATGGATATTAATATGCCCTAAGGGGAATTATGAGAGTCCTTTAAGAGGATGGATTAAGGGGATGTAAGAGGGTGGATTAAGGGGAGTTGATAAAATGACTCAAAGGGATGTAAGAGAGTGGATTAAGGGAATGTAAGAGGGTGGATTAAGGGGAGTTGATAGAATGGATTAAAGGGAAGTAAGATAGTGGATTAAGGGGATGCATGTCATGAACCTTACAATATGGATTAATAGGCCCTAAGAGGATGGCTTAAGGGGAATTATGAGAGTGACTTAAGGAATGAAAGATTATGGATTACAAGGATGTAAGAGGATATGACTTAAGGGTGCTTTAAGAGGATGGCTTAAGGGGATGAAAGAGGGTGGATTAAGGGGAGTTGATAGAATGAATTGAAGGGATTCAAGAGGGTGGATTAAGGGGAGTTGAGATATTGAATTTATGCTATCAATTAAATGTATCTAGAACTATATATAGTTACCTATCTCTATATTTGAATTCCATTGTAATATATGTGCATCTCCTCTCTTGTTTGTAAAGCATCTAATTTTGGGAGACCTCAAACAAAAAATGATATAAAACTTTAATTAGGAAATGATTAAATACAAATATGTATATCAATTAACTATATAAACAACTAGATATAGTTACCAATATTTATTTACTCTGTTGTACCATCTACATCCTCTCTCTCTTTTAATGCATCTATGATTGTCTCATGATCATCCATTGAAAGTGTCCATAAAACTTTATTAGCAGGCCTCCCTTGATATCTAACTAGTTTTATATTGGTTGCCAAAATCAAATGTGAATAATGTATAATCTTCTTGTGTCTTTCATAATCTTCAAATGCAGGCAAGCCATTCTTTCTCATCAAATATTTTTGAAGCCAAGTTCCAACAACAACCACTGAACCAGTTGGATACTCAAAGTTGTCATCATCCACTCTAGGATGTGCCAACTTATGTTTTCTCTCAACACATCTAGCCAGCCAGTAATCTATCTCCTCTTCATTCCCCTCAGGTGCAACAACAACATACACGTCCTACAAAAATAAATACAAAATTCAATAAAAAGTGACTTATATTTAATTCACATATAAACATCCATACATACAAAATTCAACTCAATAAATAATGTACCTTCTTGTACAAGATCCGAAACACAATCATAATCATCTAATGCGAACACTTGATTATCTTCAATTATTGTTCCATGTTGAACAATTGTTGATGTAGGAGTTAAGGCTCTTTGTTGCCATTGTTCGACCCATTCTGTATTTTCACATGCCTCCCAATCACCTGCAATACAAAATTGACAAAAACATGCCAACTCCCTTGTCCATATTGTCCATGTGTTTGCATTTGAACTCTTAAATGAATGCCATTTTGTAGATCCATTAATTGTTTCACAATCTTGTCGAGAAAAAATATCATTTTCTTCAACTAACCAAAAGAAGCATCGAATTATTGAGCTCTCACTTGTTCTTGTAGATAATTTGGTATTGCACCAATCTACAATTGCACATGCATCTCTAAATTTTGCAGCATCCTCAAATTTTAGTTGCTTTCTAGCAAGAGCTCTTTTCACACATGCACCTGCTCCATTGTGTTCTCCCTTACCATGGCCAGCTTCAAAAAAACTCCATATGTGTTGGATATTATTTTCCTTATGAACTCTACATAACCAATAAAACATTCTAGCATTTTTTAATTGACCCGTGCAATTATCTGACCATATGAGATGTTCTAGAATTTGAATTCCTCTCTCTTTAAAATTTTTATAAAATATATCAAAACAATATTGTACAAACTCAAATGAATGTAATTGTTTATCACTTACATAAAAATGGTACTCTCTCAAAAAAATTATATTATCTTTTGTACTATCTTCTACATGTCTATAAACAATGTGAACAAATATAACTACTTGTATTGAATTATAATACTGTGATTGAATTTCTTCTTGTGGAGCAAGAGTATAATTTTCAGCAAAATCAACAACTGACAATATACTTCCAATTGGGAATGTGTTTTTACATAAACGAAATTTATTATCAAGCCAATGAGCATTATGAGAGTGTTGAACATATTTAGGTGCAAACTTATCTTTAAATTCATTAATAAAAGCATGCACACTAACTTTTTCCATAATTAGCTCAACACGTTTTTCAGTTTTTCCATCTTTTAAAGAATACTTAACATTTTTAAATTTTTTTACATCCACTAATTGTTGTCCATGTTCATCTAAACTACTTTCATGCATACATTCTCCTAATAATGAAAAGTTACCACATGTATCGTATTATCTAGAAATGCATGCTTTTAAAAAACATGAGTTTCCATTTAAAGAGGGATCACAAAACAAACCTGCTATAAAATATTTGATTCTTTCAGGTGGCATATTAATGCCACAAATGTCCTGCATAATTTGGTTTGCATGAAAAGTGCATCATATATATCGAAATATATAATAATAAAAACGAAATTGTACATGAGTCTTACAACAACAAGAGATTTGTTTCTTATTAATTCTAACATACCAAGGTTTACACTTTTCAAATGATCTTTGACTTATGTTAGTATTCAATGGTAAGATTGAAGCATCTAAAAAAAATTATATAATTTAGTTTGAGTCATATCTAAGAGATGCTTTGGATGAGGTTCACTAATTTTGGAACCCACCCTTAATTTTAAGACATCTCTAATGTTAGGTGATACTCTTGTATTATCATGCCAAAATTTATTGAGTAAATATTTAATTTCATTAGTTAATTTCATGTTTGATTTTGGGAGTCTACCACTAAAACTCCAACATTGATTAATAGGATCCTTTTCAATACTTTCTCTTCTTTTAGAAGCTCTTATCAAAGTTCTAGGATTTACTTTTACACATTTACTAATCTTACTTAACATTCTTTTATTTGAAATCATTTTATCAACTAGAGCAGTTGTTATTGCACGATGAGCCATATTCTTATATTTCGATCGACTTTTCTTACCAATAACATCAATAGCATTAGCAACACTAGATATGACTTGTTCTACTGAATCATCTTTCTTTTTTATTTTAAAAAAACACCTAATTTTTTCATCACTTTTCTCATTTTCAACATTCTCATCAATTGCACCATGAGTTGAAATTGGAATCCTAATTTCTTTCTATAAAAAACATTTTATATATTTTATTTCCATAATTTCTAATTTGTCTCAAAGAAACTTTACCAAGAAGGTTATCTAGCACATCTGTTTCAATTGTAAAAAAATCATTTTCACCTTCATCCATAGAAGGAGTTTCATTTTCATTCACACAAGGGGTTTCATTTTCATTTTCAAATGTAAAAGTGATTTCATTATCATTTTCATCAATATGAGGGATTTCATTCTCATTTGCATTCTCATACGATATAATTTCATCATTTTTTTGTTTCTGCATTGTTTCAACCCTAATATTATTGATCTCATCAATGGTGTATCCAGCTTCATCTAAACAAACAATATCAATATTATCAAAACTTGTGTTTGAACACATACCTAGATAGATTGTTTGAATAGGTTCATTTTCCATATCATTGGAAGGTGGATTTGAAGACATACCCAAAGTTGTTTGCATATCATTCAAAGTTGAGGTTGAAGGCATAATTGGGTTTTTCTCTATAATTGCATTTTCTTCCATATTCACCATCTCCACATTTGCATCATTTACATTCATTTCATCATTCATGGCTTCCTCTTGAACATTCTTGGAACTAGATGCTTCCAAATCTTTCATTTGACGAATCATTTCTCTCCTTTCCCTTTGTCTTTTTGCCTCCTTATCTTTATTTGCTTAAATTTCTTCGGGTGTCATTAACTTTCTACATCTTTTTTTTTCCTTTTCTTATCACCCATGGTTACCAAACCCTTTTTTATGACAAAACAACTAATTCACAAAACCTACTTTCAAATTTCCACCTCCAAATATTCAAATTAAACTATGTACTATGAAGATCATTTTTTCTATAAACTTTGAAGTACAAAAACATCATGAGTACATCCAAAAATTATCTTTTTCAAAATATTCTTCTAAAATGTTCTACTTGATTGTACTTCAGAAAATTCAACTTGCACTTTGTCTCTTCCAACAATTTGAATAGAATATGCCCTACACAAGACAAATTTGCAATAAAAAATGAAGAAAATGACACTTTCAGACCGTACTGCAAAAAAAGAATGTTGCAAGAAAATCATGTTTTACCAGTATTTTTTAAATTAGGAAAAAATGGCTATATTAGAAACGTGTACGCATTATGTTCAAGGAATGCATACGCGTTATCTTTACCCAACGGGTAAATATATAGCGTGTATGTGTTATGAAACCTATACATGTTTTATTTAAATAACGTGTACACGTTATTTAAAAGTTGAATTCCCACACCACATCCAGCCCTAGTTTTAGGCTTGGGAAAGGCTTGAAAATCCGAGCTTTAGCCTTTGACCTGCAACTAAAAAACTAAGGCAGATTGAAGAAAAATGTCCAACTTTGATAACAAGTCTGATAGACTTCTTTTCTGAATCAATCTATAAAATTAAAAACTATTAGAGAACATGATGTCTACTTTCCAAATATATAATTTTTATTAATATTGGATTATGTTTGCTATTTTTTAATTAATTTCTAAGCAAACTAATCCTTAAACTTCAAATATTAGACTTTTTTGTTTTTTAATTTTTTGGTTAAGTTTTTTGTAAAAAAAATTATATGGGATCAAAATTTAGACAATTCTCTACAAAATGAAAAGAAAAGAGTCAAAAAATGTTTAGTTTAGGTCCAATTATGTTGTCCGTACACATTGATTTTTAAAAATAGCAATTAAGGCCAATATAAATTTAATTAAAAAAAAATATTCAACCAAAAATTACAAAAAAAATTCAGACCAAACTTCATGATGTTAGCTCTCTTTTCTCAAAATGAATTAGCAAAATACTTTTATTTGGGTCAAAAAGTGTTGTCTGTACACGTGCTTGGTATTGTAAAAAAATGACTTTTAAAAAGTGGTTTTTATAGATCCCTATCAAAATTTAATTTCTATAATCTGGGTATTTGAATAATTTATATATTTGGAAACTAGATTCAATATGCTAAATTTCATATTACTGGCTTTTTTTAAGATTCATTGTGTAAGTGTCTCAAATTTTCAGTCCAAGTGTGACAAATTCTGAAAAACAGCAAAAACATTTCCACTTTTTGAGCTTTTTGTGTACCCAACTTCTTGCATCAGCCCAGGATGTATCATTCGTAAATTAGACTGTATCAATCCCATCCACCCTTTTGATTCTATGGAAAAGAACATTTGAAATTTATTGTGATCTTTTTATACTTTTGACTTTTGTTTATCATTTGAGCTTCCTATTATACCTTTTCAGGGTCGCCACGATCCATGATATCATGATGTGCTTTGGCTAGTAAACATAGGGGCATATCTTGATCTTTTTTCTATTTTTGTCTTCTTGGTTGTCCCATGTAGTACCCACCAAGATCCTCGTGGTATTGTGTTATGTTGGGGCATTCTTTGTTCTTTTGGTTATCCCAATACCTGGCCTGACCAAAGCCCTTGTAGCTTTGGGTTGTTTGGATAGCCTCCTTGCTTGTTGTGTTTGTCTTATGCATTTGACACTAATCTGCCTTGGTTCCTTATACCTTGGTGTATTGTGTCTTATGCTATAGAAAAAAACAATGTTCTTGAAATGGAAAAATTGCATTAGGATTGCATTTCATTTATCATCCCATTGCATTGCATTTATCCCCTCTTTTCTTCCTATCAAGATTCCTATAGTTTTTGACAGGTGCAGTGTCACACCCATTATCATTCATCTCAATATGTGATGCATTGTCTCACCCATCATTGTTCACTTATGTTCATTGTTCGTTACATTATCATTTTCATATCCATTTTAAGTTGTTTATATTAATCTAGATTGGTTATTCAAAGCATCTTAAATATCATTTCATCTCATTGCATTATCATTTTCATATTCACTTTAAGTTGTTTAGATTAATCTAGATTGATTGTTCTAAGCATCTTAAGTTCATTGCATATCATTTCATCTCATTGCATTATCATTTTCATATTCATTTGAAGTTGTTTAGATTAATATAGATCGGTTATTCTAAGCATCTTAAGTTCATACCATTCCATTATCATTTTATTGCATTATCATTTTAGGTTTTTTGGAGTTATTATTCAAAAAATATTAGTTCATTTCACTATATACATTGCATTACATTATATTTATCACATCCATTCATAACATAGTCACATATCCATACATTACATATTTTCATATTACATCATACATACATGGTTATCAATAGCACATTCATCATCATGCCATATCGCATATGCATACATAATAAATCACATTAACATCACCACCTGCATCACACACCATTAGTATCATATCATAAAAAACATATATCAACCATCACATCCTACATCCAAAGGTGTTAGACATAATGCATATAACATAATCATCATAACCATATGCATATCTCATAATCATCAACATACACATGAGCATAATAAACATCCATGGCATCCCATAATAACCACATACTGTCAACAATGTCCATCGCTTATCATATATATCAAAATATATACTATCAATGGGTATGTGTAGGATCATCATGGAAAAAATAGCCCCTTAAGTGGCAAAAAATTCAAAAAAAATAGACTTAAGAAACTTGACGTAAAATTTTGAATAAGTTATCTATATTGTTTTAAAAATATGTAAGAATAAAATTTGTAGAAAATTGAATGTAGTTTCTAAACTACTAGGTTTTTTTTTTTTTTTAAATCTATTTGGTGAAAATTTGAAATTTCATTGTAGTAGTAGTTAAATTTCAAGGAAAAAATAAAAATTAGGTGTTTGTCTAACCACCCTAACCACAACAAAATGATAATATTTTTTTTATAATATTTTAGATATAAGTAGAGGACTCATTTCCAGATGTGATGCATATTTTTCAGTAATTTTTTTCCAAGTAAATAATTAATTATGATTTTTTTATTACAACTTTTAAAAAATATAAAAACTTGTATGTCTAACCACCTTAACTTGGTCAAAACTTCATGAAATTAATTTTTTTTTTAATCCTATAGTATACAAAGCATAGAATGTGACGCATATTTCGGATTCAAAAAATGTGATATTGTTTGAAAGTTATAGATGTTTTTCAATCAGCCTATCAATCAGGACTTTAATCATAATTCAAATAGAAAATGAATAATAATTATTTATTAAATTCAAAGTAAAGCATAATTTATATTGGTGGAAGTTGAGAATATCCTTTAAAAACCCTTTTTGTTTCATCAATTTTGGGTAAAAAAAAGTCACCAACCACATACCCTACACATACCCATCATATCACCACTTTTTGGCCTATCATGATCCTACACACACCCCCATCATATGTCCCTCATAATCCATGATAAAAACCATAAGAGTCCATAAAAAATCCATAATAACATCATAACAAGTCTATCATCAATGTCCATCGAAACCCCTCATATAAGATACAAGTGTAGAGCTCTAATCAAGTGCAGAGACTACATCCCCTGAATAAAAAAGGAATAATGAATAAAAGAATCAATGAATAAATCTATTTGTCCAGTCTGTGTTGAAGAATCTACAACCTCTATCTCTGTATATTGTCCATCCACCCTGCACCTATTGAAATCTGTATCCTATCTCCTATATCCTCTAACCTGTGCTTGCTCCATCTAACCTCGGGGGGGGAGTCTGGGACTAAACCTTTGCCTCAGGGGGGTGTCTCATAGAAGCTAATGTATCCTTGTGTGTGTGTAGCCCCTAAGTGTGATGGTGTTGGCATCTATGGGACTACTCTAACGTATGTTGACACCCTTCGTTCCAGATCTGGGATGGCCTGATGATAGGAAAACATGTAATAGCCAACCTTTGTCCTAGCATCGACCACCTCTATCGCATGTTCCCTCGCTAGGTCTCTCACTATCCTATATCTATCCTATATCCCACTGATATGTCATTTGTCCCTCTTCCAAGCCTCCTATTACATTTGCATCTGCTCTACCTGGGACTCCAGCTAAGATATCCTTTGTCTTGTTGCATCCCGCTCACCCTGCAATGTCTACACCTGTGCCTCTACTGCCTCTTCCCTCTCCAGTAATCCAACTGCGTCCCCCAAGGTTGTCTCTACACACTCATCTCCATCCCAAGCCTCATCCCTCTCTCCTCTCATCTCCTCTAGCTACCTCCAGAGCTCATCCCTCTCCCTCTACCTCTCCATCTCCAACATCTCCTCCCTCGCTCTATCTTCCAGGGCCCCATAATCCTTGTCACCATGTCTCTACAGACCCAATAATCTATCCACCTCTATCTACAGCCTATCCCAATCTGCCTCTAACTCTCTAAGTCAATTCTCCATTATCCTCAGTCCAGCCAAGGCCCATGTGAGCAATGCAGCAAGATCCTCTAGCAACGATGGTACATATGACACTATAGCCAATGAATGCACATTTGGGATGTCCACCTCCATCACCTGCTCCTCTCCTCTCACCTCCTCCATCTCAACATCTACCATCTCCCCCTCTCCTCTATCTCCTAGCTCTCATCCTCCTCTTCTGTAGTCTTGCTAGCTCTCTCTCATCATCAAATCTCAATCCCATGGCCCCTACAATTGATTGCACTATCTTGATCCGCCTTGGTCTCCTCTCTGCCCACCATGCAAAATATTGAACTGTGGTTCCTACATCTGTTGGTCCTCCCCTCCATGGATGCTATGTCAATGGGACTGTATCCCACATCTGACAAGAAAAATCTGCAGTAATTTACTCCCCCCATATAGTCATTGGCTCTCTACTAATCCTTCTAAATATCTGGGGTCTCGTGGGAATATCCTATTGTATCCCATATTGATAGGTGATCCTATCTAGTCTTTGAAACTCCATAATAAAGGGGTCCCAACCAATCAAGTAACACTGAGAGAATAGGTAGCCCCTCCATCTTCTATCATCATCTTTTAACCCTGAAAATCGTAGCCTCAAGTAGGGTCTCCATGTGATGTCCTCTCCCCTCAACCCATCCAACCTCTACCACCAAGCCTCCAAATCACTCACATCCTGATAGTTCAACCTCTAGCCATACTCCATCCTCCACCAGTATGCCACTGGCAGTGTCTCATCTTGTGTCTCGATAATCAAAATGTCTAGTATCGCAACACTAATATGCTTCTAGGCCCATACTTAGAGCAAGTTTACATGGGCGATGATGATTGCTCGTACGTAATAGACAACATGCATATCTCAGTAAAAATGTGCCAACATGTAGGGGCCCCATACGAACTCTCCCTCTCATCTCTCCACAATATTCCTAACCACCTCAATCACCTTGAAGCTGCAAAAACATCCACTCCTATCTGGTAACAAAATTACATTGATCATGTCGTAGAGGTATAATGGTAGAGCTAGAATCTCTAGTCCCAAGCACGCATCGAGATATAGCTCCTTCCCTGGATGGGAAGCTCAATAGGTCCAAATATAGTCTGTAGGCTCCTTTTCTTTGCTCAGTTGCAAGTCCAACTAATTAGGTTCCCTCAAATCTATAATTTGAGAATCCTCTAGATGTCCTCCAGAGTCATCATCATCTCCCTTGTCGGGAGATGAAAGGTAGACGTCTTAGAGCTCCATCACTCCATCAATGTGGTTAGTAGTCCTCTATGTGCTCTAATGTTGGGATACCCCAACATATGTAGCGATCTCACCTATGCTAGTGATCCATGATCATGGGAATTCATCACCCTAACTATCACCTCTAGAACCACCAAGTGTCTCACACATCCTTAGCATCTTGAAGTTCTACATCCATACAAAACATTTTGTCAGTTTTTCCAAAATTTCATTTCCTTTCCTTTCATTTTTATCCCTACTCCAGTTTGGAAAATTTGCCTCTATGCAAGGCACGTTCGCTTGTCCAGCTAGCATGCTCACCCCTTTTTCAGCCTTTCACAGGTTCGCATGTTTGACAAGCACACCCGTCCCTTTCTTTTTCAGGTGTGAATCCACCCCTCTTTTCCTCAAAGATGAATTCACATTCGCCCCTTTCCCAAATGGGTGATTTCGCCATCACCTCTATGTCTTTTTCTCCCCAAGTGGGAAATTCATATTCACCCTTTTCCCTAAAGGTTAGATTCGCATATGCCTATTCCCCTTTTTGGAAAATTTGCATTCACCCTTTTCTAGTTTTAGCGAATTCGTATTTGTGTATCTTGGTTCATGTCTGCCCCTATGTTGTGAAATCCTGCCCTTTTCGGGGAGAGGCGATTTCACAATCACCACTCCCCCAACACGCTCACCCCTACGATGCATAGATTCACCCCTTTCTTCACTAATCCCCCAGGATGGGTGAATGTTCCTTTTAGAAGGGTGAATCTTCCCTTCTATGGTGAGTCTGTGTACCTAGTCTACACAACCCAAAATAGAAAATTGTGCATAAAATCATAATCAAAATCACCAAGCGAGATTGGAAGCCTACCTGGTGGCGTACCACTTGATGGTAATATTACTGTCACACCTCCTCACCCCGGTGGATAAGATCATCATCCATGAATGCCTCATCACCACTCGACCCATCAGCCATCCTCATCTCTCTCCCTCTCTCTCTCTCTCTCATCTAGTCAACCGCCAAGTGTGCAAATGAACATTAGGTGAATAGTAATTGTTCAAATTTACTATTTATAATTTTCATTTTGCACCTAATTATCCCTTTAATTTTTGGGTAATTTTTACCCTTTACTAATTCATTCACCCCTTTTACTTTCGCGGGCTGCCATTTGCACCCCGTTTGCCCATTTTCATCTATTCAAAATCCATTCATGGTTTTTCTTGCTCTATCGTGTGGTACCCTTCATTTCTCCATATCGAGAAGTCACCTAGGGCCCCTTTTTCTTCCCTATCTTCCCTCTCAAGTGATCGTACCCTACCATATTTCTTCATTTTTCTTTTCTATCCACTTCCCTACGATACTGGGGCATCATCTAACATTGTTTTCTTCTATCGAGTCAATTGTATTTTATTTTTCTTCAAAACACTATTATTATAACAATATTTCAAAGAGGGAAAAAATGTAGACACCTGAATTTGACCACTCCCATATGGTCAAATTCACCCTTGTATTCCTCTATCATGTATCCCTCATCCACATTAATTATATAATTTATTATTTGATTTATATTGCCCTACAACCTAATGTCCCCTAAGGTATTTAATAAATCAATTAAATACCTTACCCCTTTCATCTCTAAATTAAATAAATACCCCAATTTATTTAATTTGGTCACTTTAGCCCAAATGAATTAAACCAATTATTAATTCATCATTTTCTCTCTCCTCATGTCACATCCTATATAATCCTCTTTAATCTAGATTAATCTAATTAATCTGTGATTAGGATGTGCACACCCCTAATCATCATTAGGATCACATCCTCCATAATCTCCCACTTGCCTCTATTTTTTCATTAATTCATCTAATCATGCATTTGCACAACCTTAGTCACCTGATTAACCCAACCTAATCTCCATTCCATTTATGGCATATGTCATAAGTCACCCATATTAAATGCTTTCTCCTTTTGGAGAAGGTACTCCCTTCCCCTTGTGAATTTTTAATTCACATTTATGTATCCAATGCATTTTAAGGAATTTAAAATTCCTTCTCCCATCCCCATGAGGATTTGTGAGGAATTTTTAATTCCTCACATGTCCTCTCAAGCACATGTGGACAAGGACCACCTTTATGAGGAGATATTATGCCTTCTAGTGTAGCCACAGTAGGAGGGTCCTCAAATAGAACAATCTGGATCGTGCATCAAGAGTCACACAATAGAAGAAACATATAATATGGAGGAAAATGTAGATTCAAACATTCTCATTAACATAAATCTCAATTACAATTGGTAGGCAACATCCAGGCTTACAGATTCGGCTCACAGGCCTGATATAACATGTTCAAAAATACATTTCTATATGCTCCTTAATGTGAGCTAAAATATTACAAATAAAAACCTATCTTTCTCTCTAATATGACTTCCTAATGATCTATTACAAGCTTTATATCATATTCATAGATCTAGAATCATCTGCATCGGCCAAAAGATCATTAGAATCTCTAATGAAGAAAATGTAACATGTGCATGAATAGGTCAGCCTCAAATTTGAATTACTCCTTGGTGAATGCATAGGATGAAGTGTGGACCTCAATTAAGGTTGGGGAACACTCCATGGAATGATTCAAAACACACCGTAAGGATCCACAAGTTACGTGAAAGATCCACGAGATCGAACTAGTCGTTAGGTTTGAAAATTATTTCGGTGTCGGTTCAAGAAACTGCCATCAAATTCAGAAGCGATAACTTGCCGAAAAAGGATCCAATTGCACTCAAATCTTGGAATAAGGAAATTGAACATTTCCATGATGTACACATAGATCCACAAGATCTAGTGAGAAAATATGATGAATCCATCAACATGAACTGAGCAAGAACAGAACAAGAACAAAATTGAAAGAAAATATTTTTGGTTGATGCAAGATTTCCAAGAACCAAGGATGCTCCTACATTAGACATCCGAGGTTATTTGAAAAGTGAGTCCCTCACTTTTCTAAGGCTAAAGGAAAACCTAGATAGTCTACCTCAGCCTGAGAAATCCAAGAAGAATCCTCCATTGGTCTACCTTTCCACTTCATAAGATATTCTCTGTACTATCTTCCACGAGTTTTCCTCCCATCTCTGATATCAAAAATCTCTTTAATCTCATCTGCTTGTTGCTTAGGAAACTGATTCTCTAATTTTTCTTTACTGTCTTCATTGAATTCTGCTTCATAGTACTAATGTAGATCTGTAATGTTGAATATAGGTGATATACCCATGTCATCTGGTAACTCCACTTCATATGCATTTCCTTAATCAAATTTCTTCAAATTCTTACAAGGTCCAAACTTCCTCATCTTGAGCTTATTGTATGTTCCAACTAGAAATATTTCCTTTCTCAAATACACCATTACTTCATCTCCAACTTTGAACTCCTTATGTCCTCTTCTCATCTGCTTTCTTGTTATACTTCTAGTTCATAGCTTCCAATTGCTCCTTCACTTGAGTATGCACTTTTGTCATATGTTCTACAAATTCTTCTACTTTTGAACTCATTTTATCTTCCATACTAATGTCTCTCAACTCTAATATACCTCTAGGATGAACTCTAGTGACAATCTCAAAAGGTGTCTTTCTGGTACTCTTATTCAATGAATTATTGTAAGCAAACTCTGCTTGTGCAAGGACTAAATCCCAACTTCTAATCTTCTCTCCAACCAAACATTTTAGAAAATTCCCCAAACTCATGTTTAATACCTCTGTCTAACCATTAGTCTATGGGTGAAAAGTAGAACTAAACTTCAAATCCATCTTTAACTTCTTCCAAAGTTTCCTCCAAAAGTAACCAACAAACTTTGTATCTCTGTCTGAAACAATACTCCTAGGTAATCCATGCAATCTAACCACTTCCTTGAAAAATAAGTCTACTACATGTACTACATCTGTTGTCTTCTTACAAGGTAGGAAATTTTTCATTTTAGAAAATCTATCCACCACCACAAATATAGAATCATTACCTCTTTGTGTCTTTGGAAAACCAAGTATGAAATCCATGTTGATATCCTCCCAAGGTCTCTTTGGAGCTATCAAAGGCTTATACAATCCAACATTATGACTACTCCCTTTTGCAACTTGATAAACTCTACAACTTTGCACAAATTTCCTAACATCCTTATGAATTTGTAGCCAAAAGTAATTCTCACTTACCAATGCTACTATCTTATCAACTCCAAAGTGTCTTGACAATGCTCCACTATTTTTTTCTTTCACCAAGTTATCCCTCATTGAACTCTGGGGTATACACAACTAATTTCCTCTGAACAACATATTCTCTTGAATGAAGCAATCCAGCCATTGACTTCTATCCTCCAAGACTGATTCTTTACAAGCTCTCCAAGGTTCTTCAAAATCTGGGTCTTCCTCATACAAGTTCTCTTCAATTCATCAAAGCCTAATACCTCCACTCTCATCTCTATCAGTCAATTCCTTATCCTAATCAAACCATCAGCAATTCTATTTGACTTTCCACTCATGTGCTTCAAAACAAAAGTATAACTCTGCAAGAAATCTACGCACCTCATGTGTCTTTGATTCAACTTACCTTGACTGTTCAAATATTGCAAATACTGATGATCTGTATACAACACAAACTCCTTAGGCAACAAGTAATGTCTCCACTTCTTCAAGGCTTGAACTATGGCATAAAATTCTTGATCATAAATTGAATACCTTCTCCTAGTATCATTCAATTTCTCACTGAAATAAGCTATTGGTCTTCCTTCTTGACTCAATACTACTCCAATTGCATTTCCACTAGCATCACAATCTACCTAAAATACCTTATCAAAATCTGGTAAATCCAACACAGGCTACTCTATCACCTTTTGTTTAAACAACTCAAAACTTTGGTCTACTCCAAATGTCCACCTAAAATCCTTCTTATATCCTCTCATTGTTTATGTCATAGGACTGCAAATAGAACTAAAATTCCTAATGAAATTTCGATAGAAACTAGCCAATTCATGAAATGATCTCACCTCTCCAATGCTTTCTGGTATAGGCCACTCAACAATTCATCTTACTTTCTCAGGATCCATCTTCAATCCATCCATAGATATCACAAATCCCAGAAATACCAATTCTTCCCTCATGAAACTACACTTCTTAATGTTTATCAACAATTTTTCTTCTCTCAACCTCTGCAAAACTTGTCTTATATGCAATAAATGTTCTTCTCTACTCTTACTAAAAATCAAGATGTCATCCAAATAAACAATCACAAACTTACCCAATAATTTCTTCAATACCTTATTCATCAACCTCATAAAAGTACTCAGTGCATTTTTTAGTCTAAAAGGCATCACCAACCACTCATATAATCCTTCATTTGTCTTGAATGTTGTCTTCCACTCATCCCCTTCTCTAATTCTGATCTAATGATATCCACTCTTCAAATCTATCTTTGTAAAGTATCTATCTCCACTCAAACAATCCATAATACCATCCATCTAGGGAAAAGGAAATCTACACTTCATCGTGATCTTGTTTATGGCTCTAGAATCTATACACATCCTCTATTCTCCATCCTTCTTAGGTGCTAACACAATAGGTACTGCACATGGACTTAAGCTTTCTATTATCAAACCCTTTCTCAACAACTCTTGCACTTGTATATTCAACTCTTCATTCTCTGTAGGTGTCATCCAGTGTGCTGCTTTATTAGGAAAACTAGCTCTAGGAATCAGATCCATGCAATGACTAATACTCCTCATAGGTGGCAATCCATCAGGTACATTATCTGAAATGATCTTTTCATATTCTGTCAGCATCTCCTTTATCTCCTCTAGTTGTTCTTCTACATGCTTCAAGTCTTCAGCCTTCTTAGGAACTAAGGCATAGCACATGTTCTCATGTCTCAATCCATCCAGGAATCTCCTTCCATCAACCAAACAAATTCTAGCACTCGTACAAACCTCAACTTTAGGAACATCTTCCATTGGCAACAAAGTCTACTTCATCCCATTAGCAACAATGGTATACATATTCTTCTTTCCATCATGAATAGCCTATTTATCATACTGCCAAGGCCTTCCCAACAAAACATGGCATACATCCATAGGCATGATATCACACAAAACTTCATCATGATAATTTCCTATCTTCAATCACCAAACATTGTTCACTTGCTAGTATCTTATGCTCATCTTGAATCCATGTTATCTGATAGGGCTTCAGGTGTTTCAATCTTTCCAACTTCAATTTGGTCACCATTTCTTCAGAAACCAGGTTCTTCGAACTTCCACTTTCAACAATCACATTGTAACATTTACCAACTACCTTGCATCTGGTCCAAAACAAATTTTTTCTCTGTAATGGTACCTACTCCATCTCACTTTGACACAATACTCTTCTATTCACCAGCACTTCTCCATCTTTCGGTTTATTAGATGATCCGGCATGATCTTCCTCAACAAAGGTTGTTCTTCTATTGTTTTATGTCTTTCTACTTGTCTCTCCCTGATTACATTCAAATGCTCTATGTCCTTCTCCACCACACTTAAATCAAGTTCCCTTGAATACTCTTTTCTCTTGTCCTCTATCATCTTTTCTATAACCTTCATTCTAGTAACCACTATAGCCTCCTCTTCGGTAAGAATTTCCATCATCTCTACAGTATGAATTGCAATTCTTGTTGACTTCCTTATACAAAATTTCCTCTTCCTCCTCTAGTAAAAATTATTCCTCTTTGAAATCTTCCACCTCTTTGTCTTTGCTCATGTCTTTTATTCAACTTCTCTTCTACCTTCAGGGTAGATTGATATGCCTCTTCCACACTCTGCAACTTGATTAAACTAATCTCATCCTCTGAATATCAAAATTTGATACTCAACTTGTAGAACTCTTCAGTATACTCTGTCACACTTGATTCCTTCTGCTTCAAATTTTACAATTTTCAAAACAACTGATCTAATAGTTTGCAGGCATAAACTTTGTCTTCAACTTATTCACAATTTGATCCCATGATTTTATCTTCTCCTTTCCTCCTCTTTTCCTATCTGTCTGTAAATGTTCCCACCAAAGGGATGATAGTCATTTCAACTTTGTACAAGCAAATTTTACCTTCTTATCTTCAGTGGTACCTTCAAAATCAAAATACTTTTCCATCTCTATTATCCAATCAAGCAATTCTTCTACATCCAACTTACCTCTATATTCTGGTGGATTGAAATGTGGCTTAGTATTTGCTCTAGTTAGGGCTCTTATGAACCTCTCTTCTCCCTGATCCAGGCCAGGTTGATCTTGTCTTCCCCTTTCCTCCTATACTTATACCTCTTCATCACTCACATCATCAACTGGTCGACCTCTCCTTTGGGCCGTTTCAACTGCATCTAATCTGGAAACAATTCCTCTCAACATCTCCATTAAAGTTGGGTTTTCATTTCCATGCGCTCCATTTCCTCTAAAATTTCTTCTTCCCACCATCTTTACACAAGTCCTCTACAGCTACAGGTTGGATCCTCAGTCTACCACCATACAACAAATCTTTGATAGGACTTCGTGAATTTTGGTGATCTCTCATGGATCGAATCTCACTCTGATACCAATCTGGTGTAGCCATGGTAGGAGGGTCCTCAAAGAGAACAATTTGGATTGTGTAGCAAGAGTCACACAACATAAGCAACAAAAATTATGGAGGAAAATGCAGATTCAAACATTTTGATTAACAAAAATCTCAATTACAATTGGCAAGCAACATTCAGGCTTATAGATTCGGCTCACAGGCCTAATATAACATGTTCAAAAATACAACATTCCTATATGCTCCTTAATGTGAGCTAAAATATTACAAATCAAAACCTATCTTTCTCTCTAATCTGACTTCCTAATGATCTATTACAAGATTTATATCATATCTGTAAATCTAGAATCATCTGTGGGGCCAAAAGATTACAATCTCCAAAGAAAATGTAACATGTGCATGAATAGGTTTGCCTCAATTTTGAATTACTCCTCGGTGAATGCATAGGATGAAGTGTGGACCTAAATTAAGGTTGGGGAACACTCCATGGAACGATTTGAAACACATCATAAGGATCCGCAAGTTATGGGAAAGATCCACGAGATCTAACTAGCCATTAGGTTTGAAAATTATTCCGGTGTCGATTCAAGAAACTTCCATCAAATATGGAAGCGATAACTTGTTGAAAAAAGATCCAATCGCGCTCAAATCTTGGAATAAGGAAAATGAACATTTCCATGATGTACACATAGATCCATAGGATCTGGTGAGAAAATATGATGAATCCATCAACATGAACTAAGCAAGAATAGAACAAGAACAAAACTGAAAGAAAATATTTTTAGTTGATGCAAGATTGCCAAGAACCAAGAATGCTCCTACATCACTTCCCAAGGTACAACCTATTACCTCCATGTCACCTCCACATCAACCTCTGTTTTCCACATCATCCGCCACATGTCACTTTGTGAGGGCTTGTGAGCTCTCAACTCACCCTATCCCTTGATCTCCTCCATCTTGGATTAATCTTGACCCTTAATTCCTTTAGAGGCACTTACCCTAAAAGTGGTGGAAATGCCCCCATTTGCACTATCCACAATCAAGCATTCAAGCACACTTAGCACTCAATCCATCACATAGCATCCACCATTGTTGTAGCACTTTGAGCTTCCATATTGCATCCATTCGCATACCTATTTGCATCATTAGAATCCTCATCTCTCCATGATCATATAGATCACCATTTTGAGCTATTTTTCCAACAAGTAGCACACATATCAAACAATCAAAGGGCCAACCAAGACCATCAATATAAACAAGGTAATATTCTTCTTTGCTTATTTTATTTTGTTTGGATTTAAATAGGCCTAATCAAAGTGTTTGTTTTTGTGTTTTCCTTTGTTGCATTAGTTTAGTTTTGCATCTTAGACTAGTAATTCTAACTTTCACACAGTAATGAAGCAGGAGTGGTTTGTGATTGTCTACATGTTTGAGCAACTATGTTATAATTCAATTTCTATGAAACATTGTTACTATTAGATTGCATTATAGATTTCAAGAAATCTCTCATTTTGTTCCTTTTATGTGATTCATTACTAGGAGGTGACTTAGAAGGCACGCTAATTAAAGGAGATCCAATTTGTGTCATCATAACCTCAATAAACTTGTCCCTATTTTCATGATCCCTTAGTGAAGAGGAGTCTAATGTCACTTCATATCCTCCCTAGGAGTAGAGTTTTTAAGAGAACTACAAACTAGATGTCCATGACATTCATAGATTGGTTCTTCTAAAATGACTTCATCACAAGTTATAAGGGAGTTATCAATGGTTGCATTTCTTTTTCAATAAGTTTTTCCATGTGGGTAAAAGGGGCAATTAAGATTATCACAACTTTCATCAATTGTATTTTCTATCATCAAAGTATCTTCTTCACCACTAGGAGAGATACTAGGAGAAGGATAAATGTGATTTTCATGATTTTCCATAATTTCATTCCCTTGTCCTATAATTTCTTCCAAAATAGGATAGGTAGGGGAAGAAAAATGAAAAGGGTTGTCATAGATCTTAAAGGTTCGATTATCTAACACCAAGATATCCTCGTCATTATCACAAGAGGGGAAGATGTTGGAAGATGAATGTAGACTAGTCAAAGTGTTGTGAAGGTAGATTTTAATGGTCTCTTGTTGTGTCATGTCATCGTTATTATTACCTATTTTTATGTCCTCTTGTTTAGTAATATATTCCCTAATAGGATAGGTAAGAGGAGAGAAACAACTAGGGTTCTCAAAATTATCATCGATTAGTTCTTCTGACTCCAAAATATCTTCTTCACAACTAGGAGGGATATTAGGAAAAGAATGAATATGATTACTATGATTTCCCAAGGTTGTATTCTCTTTCACTAGGCTAACCTCACTCATAGAAGGGATACTAGGAGAGGGGTTAATGACGAACAAAAAGAGAGGGGAAAGGACCTCATATTCATATGCACTTAACAAAACTTTCTTACAACACTCAACAAGATCTGAAAATAGAACATGAAGTATGATAACTATATATTTTTTCAATGAAAACATGATGTAATGATTGTCCTACAAGCTTGAAATACAACAATGATAGATCAAACATGCAAAAGGATAATGCAAGATGATAATTAACTAATAATTCTATGTAACAATATGAAAATGAAATGTTGTAAATGCCAACTTGAAATTAAGAAATTTAAGCTAGATCTAGTGAAATGCATGTAACAGAAACTTAGCCTTGATTGAAACATATAACTAATGACAACAATCAAAAGTGTAGAAACAAGGTTTTCAATGCTGTAAAAGGTAGCTTTTGGATTAATCTAGGACTAATTTTCCTAGAGGGAAGTATGAGTCCCAGTCAGGGTATTTGGAGGGGTCAAATGCTAAAAAATGCACAACATAGAAATCCTAGAAAGTAGCCAAAACAACCTGCACTGGGACTAAATCGCCCAGAGGGGCATATGAGTCCTAGATTAGGGTATTTGCACCATTTTTAGCAAATTATGTGTGAATGTTATCTTCTCTGGTTAGGATGATGTTTAGGCTAAGTGTAAATGTAGATTTTAGATTAAATTCAATGACGCAAGATGCAAAAATGCAACGTATATGCACTTTCACTAATGCAAGATTTAAAAACCCTAGAATTCCAATTAACTAATGCAAATTCAATGCAAGCTAGATCTAGGATTATAATGCACTCCAAATTAGAAAATGAAATTTTCTAAATGCAGGTACACCAAAATGAAACAAAAGAGATAGGGAGCTCTTTCAAATCTTTTAAGAGATGGAAAACTGGGGTTAAGACCTATTCCACTTAGTTTCACTCAAGGAAATCCTAGAGATCCCAGCCCAAATGTAGAAAGGTGGAAAGATATCTTGCAATAGGGTTTCCTAGGTTATGATAATGATTAAGGAGGGGTTCACCACCAAGCTAGGGCTTGGAAAGGCAAGAGATGAATGAATCATACAAAGTACCATGTAATACCTAACTAGATGACCTAGGAAATGAAACTGAAATACATAATATCGAACTGGAAATGAACAGAGGTGCACCTAGAAGAATGATGAGATAAAAAAAAGTTCCAAAATCCTAAAAAATTATTGTTTGATGCCCATTGGGACTCATACGCTAGTTTGGGTGATTTACTCCCAGACTAGGGTTTTTTGCCAAAACTAGAATCCAATAGTGTATGATCTGAAACAACTGAAATCTGGAAAATATGTTATACTAGGACTTATATTCCATAAGTGGCATATCGTTCACACTATTCTTTTTTAGAGGGTTAAGACCTAAATCTACTCCCCTATTTCTGCTCTTCCTTCCACACTTTGTTTCTAGATCTAAAACCTTGATTTGCAACCTGTAGGTGAATTTCTGTGAAGGTACCAACCTTGTGACAACTTGATGACTTTCTTTAGCCTAGCAACCTAATCTTCAAAGGATCTTCAAGCTCCAAGACACTTAGATCTGCAATCACACATGTATAGAGAGAAAAACTTGTTGATTGTTAGGGAATAGGGGCTTGCCTTGGTCAAACCCCATTTAGGTAATTAAACCCAATGATGAAACAATGATATAAGGACATGAAACATGAAACATGAAATGATCATACCTTGAATTATGTCATGTGAATCAACAATCTAACATGAAGTGGCAATGTGGAGTGTAGATCTTGATCTTGCACTTTGATATGAGACAATGCTTGTAAATGGATCTTCAATGCTACTTCACAACAATAGCTCAACAACATGTTTTATGCCTTATAATCTTTGAAATGATGATGGATCTTGAATTTCTGCAACAAACGATGAATAATTTTTCCCTTGAATTCCTTAGAAATGCTCTTGTAGACTCTCTTGACACCCTTGTAAAGTCTTGGAATGCTTAACTCTTGATGGTTTATGTTGATATCATGAAGGCTTAGGTGAACTAATGATTTGAGACCTTTTTTATATAGGAAATCCATCTAATCTCTCATTTATTAGAGCCCAGAGGCTGACATTCATGAAACTTGAACTTAAAACCTTGATTTCTTGCTCAAAACCTTTAAAAGGGGCCAAATGGGACTCATACGCCACTTGTGGCATATAGGTCCCATTTGGATGGGACTCATACACCACTTGTGGAATATAGGTCCCATTTGGATGGGACTCATACACCACTTGTGGCATATAAGTCCCATTTGGATAGGACTCATATTCCCAAGGTTGCATATGGGTCTAACCAGGCCTTTTTAGATATAGAAAATCTCGAGGTGTTAATAAATTAAGTATATTTGATGTCTATGTCAGGATTTCGGTTGAAATATTCCTTGGAATAAATAATATAGGGTCTTATGGGCCTATTAATGATGATATAAATGTCATAAATGCAAGAGGGCCCAAAACTCAATGTGAAAGTGTAAATAATATACTTTACAACATTAAATTAAGGAAAAATTAGGTCTATTTAGCTTAAAAGGGCCCTAAATCTAGTGTGAATATGTAAAAAAAATTACAACACTAGATCAAGGTGACATTAGGTCCATTTTAATGTTAATCATTCCCAAATTAAGAGTGAAAATGTAGAGGGATACTTTTTCTATTGCCACAATGAGATAGATAATGTATTGATTGAAGAGATTCTTCCTGGTCTTGAGAGGTTGAGGAAGAAGCATGTGTAGTATGTGCATTGGGCAAGTGACAATGTAAAACTGGAGGCAACAAGTATTGGAATTTACAAAATGGTAAAAACACTAGAAAAGTGTGGCAACGAAAAAAGTATCCCTTTACTTTTCCTTGCTCATTTGGGTCCTCTTGCTAAAACAAGCTTAATTTTGTCTTAATTTAGTGTTGTAATGTGTTTGAAACATTCACATTAGGTCTTGGGCCCTTGTGAACTAAAAAAACTTAATCATGCCTTATTTGGACTATTGTAAAGTGTTGTATCACACTTTCAATTTCCTAAGGTTTTCATAAATAATTGGGCTTCCTTATGCTTTAATTGCCCTTATTTTGCATGCACAAGCCTCATTTAATGCATCTTTTCAAGGATAATCCTGACATAAATCAACATCCAATCATAATTTAGGTGTTTTTAGGTTGTGTGGCCTAGATTTAGTGATCTGGGACTCATACGCCACCTTGGGCATATGATTCCCACCTAGGGTTTTGGGTCTCGATCTTGATTTTACACCTTTCTAAGAATTTTTGAACTTAGTCCCATAAATTATCCCTAATGGGACTCATACGCCTCTTTGGGCGTATGAGTCCCGTGTGGCCCAAAATTAAAATTAATTCAAATTCTTGGTGGGATTTTATCCTTTTAGATCTAATGTCGGCTTGTAGTGTTGTAATTTCAAGAATTCTTATATAATTAAGTATAAGTACAAGGTTCTTTCACTCATTTTCACCTAGGCATTCATGAGATCACCTAGCAAGTTGAATGAGCATTCTTATAGCAAATTTGAGTTCAAAATAGCATTCAAGAGCATTAAAGTTAAGATTATCAAGTGTTTTAGAGCATTATTCAAACATCAAGCATCATTTCAAAGTCATCATGCATCATGTTTTTTTTTAGCTAACAATTGTGATGTAGGGTTTTTATGATTTAAGCTAGCATTCAATTCAAGATCCATCCTATTCAAGCAAGAGTCAAGATCTACATCCATTGGAGCCACTTCATACATCTTTGCAGCACTTCATTATTAGGGTTTGCTGAGTTGTAACATCATATTTTTTTCATTCATCATTCCCCATTCCTATTTCATTTCATCTCAAGGTTTGATTACCAAAATGGGGTTTGACCAAGGAAAACCCCTATCCATTAACAAAACAACATTTTTCCCTCTCTTTAGTGTGTTATTTGTAGGTTTAGGTTGAAAACACATCAAAGAGAAAGTTTGGAGGAAGTTGTAAAAGTGTCCAAAGTTGTCAAGGTTGTCACCTTGCATTGGAGATCATTGAAAGACTTTTACAGGCTGCAAATCAAGGTTTCAGATCTGGAAATTAATTGGGAAATATAGAGAAGACATTGAAGAATAGATTTAAACTTGGAATTTCTAGAAAAACCTAACTAGATTTATACACCAATTCTAGTGTATGAGTCCCAATTTAGGTCATTTTCAAGGTTTTTTGCAGTTTCATACACCCTTTTGCCAGATTTCAATTTTTTCCCAAAAACCTTGATCTAGGACTAAATCACCCAGACTGGCGTATGATTCCTAGCAAGCTTTATAATTAGTATTTTTAGCATTTTAGGCCTTCATCTAGAGTCATCTTCAAGTTTCCAGGTGCACACATTTCATCTTGTAGTTTTCTGTTATGTTTTAAATGCTTTTATAGGTCATTTAGTGAAAGATTGATTTGCATTGGGTTTAAGCATTAAAAATTTCATTTCATTTTTCTTTCCAAGCCCTAGCTTGTTGGTAAACCCCTCATTAGTTTATAATCAAACTCTAGGACAACCCTATTGCAAGATCTCTTTCTCCTTTTCATACTTTAGATTGAGATCTTTAGGGTTTCCCTTCAATGTGATAATTGTGAAAGTGGGTTTTTCTCTATGTTCTAAACCATACAAAAGCAATCCCATTCTCCAATGTTTCATTTTGGTGAACCTGCATTTAGAGCATCATAATTCTAATTTGGAGTGCATCATGATCCTAAATCTTGTTTGCATTCACATTACATTAGGATTGGAATTCTAGGGTTGCTAATTCCTACATTAGTGAAAGTGCATATAGGTTGCGTTTTTGCATCTCAAATCATTGGAATTCATATAAAATCCACATTTTCACTTAGTTTACAGATCATACAACATAAAAATCATAAAAATGACTTGAAATTTACTAAAAATTGTGAAAAAAACCCCCAGTGGGACTCATACACCCCTCTGGACGATTTAGTCCTAGTGTTGATTCTGAACTATATTTTCCATAATTTAAAACTTTGTTTCTATGCTCCTATTTTCGGTGGATAACTTTCTATTTCAGTTTACAATTTTTTTTGGTATACTCAATTCATTTCACTTAGCTTATATTGCATTTTCATTTATCTTGCATTTAGTATCCCTTGCATGAGTATTTGGTGTCCTATTGCTAGTACTATAATGAGACGAAGTTCAAGACTCATGTCATCCCGTGATAGCATATCATCATGGATCTTGGGTTTTCTATCTCTTTCACTCCTAGTATTGACACTAGTACACTAGTTATGGACCATACCCTTAACAACTCTTTTCCTTCAAGTAGTGTGATGCATGTTGAAACAAGGATTGATAGTGTTCCACAAGAAAACATAATTCAAATTCATGAATATTTAGCAAACCTACAATATCATGTGCAAAATGAAAACATTTCAACCACTATCATGCCTATTATAGATAGCATGCATCACATGCTTGAAAGTGAAAATGGACTTGACCTTGTGCGTAACACAGTTCATATTTTTGGAAAACACCTCACCTCAACCACTAGTAGTCCTTTACCTATGAACAATGTCACAAGCCAAGGAGGAATTAAAATTCCTCCTCCCATAACAATTTCCTCTATTCCTACCTATACCAACTCTCAAGTTACAACAATAATGCAACCGATTATTAATGTGATTCCTTCCTTGGATATTTTCGCTAGCATCCCTAGTACCTTCGTGGAATCGCATGTCATATCTCCTATCACCTTACCACCTATAAGAATTCCATTCACTTGTCCCTCAAACACATACACCCCTTCACCTTTTTCAACTCTATCTCATAATACAAGTAATGACCCTCTCATAAATCAACTCTTGCAAACCATTTCATCCCTTCAAAAGCAAGTTTCTACCATCAACCAAAATCAAAATGGCCCACCTACATATTATGTCAAAATTAGTCCCTTATCCTCGAAGATACTGTGAACATCGATTCCATAAGGTGTAGAGTTGCCTAGATCTGAGAAATATGGGGGGAAGGGAGATCCTTCTAACCATGTTTCCTCCTATACTACCTTATGTAGTGACTATGTCCTTGATGATAAACTCTTGGCTAATCTTTTCCCTAGGTCCTTAAACGATACTACCTTAGAATGGTTCTCTTTGTTATCGAACAACTCAATTCATTCATTTAATGAACATGTTGAGGTATTTATAAACCATTTCCAAGTGTATATGACTCCTAAGATTACCTTGTCTAATTTGATGACAGGCAAGCAAAAAGAAGAAGAAAATATTACCGACTTTATCTCACGATATCAATCATTTTATTCCCAAATCAATGTCAAGGTTCTCAACCCTCACCTTCAAAAGATGTTCATATAGAATTTTCAAAGAAAGATACAAGATAAGCTTACCATGATGATATTCCCCTCCTTCATGCACTTATGTACTACCCTTCATTATTATCAAAACTCAGTTAGTAGTCAAGATACAAAGTCCACTTCTAGTCGTACTGAGAAATCTGAGTCCACAAATCAAAACAATTACTAGCCTTTTAGAAAACAAAATAAAGGCTTCCTTAACCTTAAGCCCCCCTCCCCCAAAAAAAAAAAAATCCAAAATACCAATACCCAAGTAGCTATTGTTAAAGTAGCAATACCCTTTAGCTATGGTGATCCGAAAAGGCAATTCACTCCCTTACCTCATACCCTTCACGACATAATGTCACGACTCTTAAAACAAAAGATAATTACCTTGCCTCCCATTAAAACACCCAATCATAACAGACCATTAATTGCAAACTATAGATAAAATTATTATTGTCATTATCATCGACAAAATGGACACGATACAGAACATTGCAATTGTCTTAAACAACCTGTGCAAGACCCCATTGATTTCGGTCATCTTTCTATTGGAGGTGTTAGTGATCAAGGAAATAATTTTGTTGCACCTCCTGACCAAAACTTGCAAATTTTTACCAACCCTATGCCTAATCATAACATTTCATTTGTCAAATCCAGCGAAACTACAGAGAATAATGTGATGAATGTTGATACGGATGATGATAACAATGATATTGTTCAACATGATCCTATAGACAATGATCCTATCGATGATATAGTAGGAGTGATAAACATCATTCCTTGTAAGGGTTGAACTAAAAAGCCTCTTGAGATTGTTTTCTCCTCTAAAGATATACTTAAACATGCACCTGATGGTCCTCTTTACATAGCTAATTGAATCTATGACAAGCCCACTAATGGGATATTAATAGATCTCGTTTGTGGAAAGAATGTGATCACCAAGGAATTCTTACTTCTGCATGAACTCTATCAAGATATATATGATAAACCGAAACAATGAATCAACACGCATAATGGTTTCGCTTGCCCTACAATGGGATCATTCACCTTACCTTTATAAATAGGACCAAAAACATTAGATATCTCATTCTCCATCATCCCACAGTCAAACAAATTTCGTGTGAAGCTAGGCTATCCATGGCTTCACTCCATGAATCTTGTCACATTAGTCATAAATAAATGCTTAAATTTTCCCTTTGATAATGAAATTTCCACTGTCCATCATAGTGGCTTTAACCCTTTGTTTTCTTGTGGAAACTTTTCCTTAGATTTCTTTTGGCCCGAGCCTATAGAACCTCTCGAACCATGAGAAGACTTCTTTTTCTAATCCTATCAAAAGTTCAAAGCAAAGAAAATAGTAGAATTATCCCTCTAAAACATGCCTCAACCTACAACTAAGCCTACCATCATTGAAGAAACAATGATTGAACCTAAGGAAATTCTAAATAACCAATACCAACCTAAGATAGAACCTTCACCTACTTCCCACAAAAGACCAAGAGACAACAAAAACAATCCCGTCATGCCTCCTAGAATAAAACAAGTTTCCAATTTCAAAGAGAAAGTGGTCGAACAACCTCCCATGGTTCCTTCCATTCCTCCCCTTGGGGAAGAAAAATAAACCTATGGTTGATCAACTTGCTCCTACACAAACACAACTTGTAAATAGAATTAAAAGAAACAGAGGTGCTATAGAGCGTAGGTGTAGACATCGTGCCCTTCCTCGCAGGTTAAATGAAGAAACAAACAAATAAAACCAAGATCCAAATTCGACTAAAGTAATGCATGATGAGTCTACCCCCTCCCTAAAACAAAAGGATCCTATAATGCAACCACAACAAGAGTTAAACCCTTCTTTGGAAATTATCAATCTACCTCATGTTGTCATTAATTTAGATGATGATGAGGAGATTACTAAAATTGATGAGGAGTTGCATAATCGATTGAATACATTGTTTTCCTCTTCCATGAGCTTAAACGAAATTCTCCTATGAAGAGTGTCAATCCTAGTAATGACCCTAGTTCAACACTTGCTATAGTCCCTTTGGCTAGTTGTCCACCTTATGTATTCAATAAACACGATTGGGATGTGGACAACCAACTTTAGGTTGATTCGCATGTGCCTTGCTAGTCTTTTGCATTATTTCTTTTTCATTGTCTTTTGTGTGATTCTATGTGTGTGATGTGATCCCCTGCAACGTTTTGTTTGATGTATCTCTCTCTTTGTGACATTCCTCTATTTATACCTTCATTCTTCTCTATGTCGTAAATCTTTTATCTTTTTTGGTCTTGTGTCTTCCTTTTGGGGATGATGCAAGGTGTCAAGACATTCATGTCTCTTCCATGTTGACCCAAAAGCTTTTCCTTTATCTTTTCTTTGTCTTTTGTTTTCCTTTTGGGGATGACGCATGGCGTCGAGACATTCATGTCTCTTCCATGTTAACCAAAAAGGATTTTTATTTATTTTTTGCTCTCTTTGTGTCATTCTTCTAGTTCTATGAGTATTTGGGGAATGATGATAGTTCTAAGCTCTCTCAAAAAACATTGTAGCAAGAACATACTGACCCCAAATCTATAGATCCCTCATGTGTTTGGAGTTTCATTTTGGGGGCAACCCCTCTCTTTTTTTTTGCATGATACAGCTTTATTTGGAAACATATGACTTGGCATAGGGCTTTCCAAGCTAGCTCTCATGTCTTCTTTATTGTTAGAATTTATCATTTGATACTTTAAAGTAATTTCACATATAATGGTGTTTACAAATTTCTTTAAAGTGGGGGCATACATTGGCATTATTCTTTTGCTTTTTTTGTTTCATGGTGTAGTCTTCTTATTTTGTGTGATGTGTCTTTCCCTTTGTGGCGACATTGAGTTTGATGTCCTTCAAGAGTGTGATATATCTTAGCATCCTTTTAGTGGCTTGATGTGACACATGGCATCCCCTAAGTTATGAATCTTCTATTATATGTTTGGTCCTCTCTTAGAGACATTCAGCATAATGTTCCCTAAGTTAAGTCCTCACATTAACTAAGCAAGACTCCTTTGAAAGTTTCTTATTGTTGCATTAACATTTTCAGTTATATGGCTACCTTGCATAACACAGTTTGTATGCCTATGGAGCCATATTTTTTTTTCATGAGTTCCAAGCATACGAAGCTTTGCTTGCCTCATGAAGCTTGAAATTCATTTTTGTGTGGCACCTTATCAAAGTTATCAGGAGATATAACTTTGGCATGGTTTGACGGGAAGCCCATCTGAGCCATGACTTTCCCTTAGCCACTCGCGCATGTGTGTGAGCACATACCCACCATGTGTGTATGTGTCTCACCTTCTTGGATTGCTAACCCAATAGATAGCTTGAAGTTTTGTTGCCTCAGAGTGAGTGTGCATTTTTTAGACAAACAACCTAGATCTAATCCACATCGTGATGGACAAATGATCAAAGCTTGATCCACCCCTATTTTACCTTTATTCTTCTTTTCTATTTCATCTTTGGTAGTGTATGCTTGTGCCTTGTTATTTCTCTTCATATAATTTCCATGTGTGTCCTTTTGTGCCTATATTGGTTTGTAATAGGATCTTGATCCTGGGGGCTTGATTACCCCCTTCATTGTTGTCATCCTATCTTACCGGCATTGGTGCACTTGGGCCCCTCTTAACGTGTGTTTGTCTACCTTAGTGTGATTTTGAAGCAAGTTCATCCTCTCACTAAATTGGGGGCTAAATGTGGCAACAAAAAAATTATCCCTTTACTTTTCCTTGCTCGTTTGGGCCCTCCTTGCTAAATTGAGTTTAATGTTGCCTTGATTTAGTGTTGTAATGTGTTTGAAAAATTCACATTAGGTCTTGGGCCCTTGTGAACTAAAAAAACTTAATCATGCCTTATTTGGAGTGTTGTAACACACTTTCACACTTTTCTAGGATTTTCATAAATAATTGGGCTTCCTTATACTTTAATTGGCCTTATTTTGCATCCACAAGCCCCATTTAATGCATCTTTTTGAGGATAATACTGACATAAATCAACATCCAATCATAATTTAGGTATTTTTAGGTTGTGTGGGCCAGATTTAGTAATTTGGGACTCATACGCCACCTTGGGCATATGAGTCCCACCTAGGGTTTTGGGTCTCAGTCCTGATTTTACACCTTTCTAAGCATTTTTGAAATTAGTCCCATAAATTATGCCTAATGGGACTCATACACCACCTTGGGAATATGAGTCCTGTATGGCCCAAAATTAAAATTAATTCAAATTATTGGTATGATTTTATCCACCTTGATCTAATGTCGGCTTGTAGTCTTGTAATTTCAGGAATTCTTGCATAATTAAGTATAAACACAAGGTTCTTTCACTCATTTTCACCTAAGCATTCATGAGATTACCTAGCTAGTTGAATGAGCATTCTTATAGAAAATTTGAGTTCACAAGAGCATTCAAGTGTTTACAAGAGCATTCAAGAGAAAATTATCAAGTGTTTTAGAGCATTATTCAAATATCAAGCATCATGTCAAAGCCATCATGTATCATGTTTATTTTTAGCTAACATTTGTGATGTACGGTTTTTATGATCCAAGCTAGCATTCAATTCAATATTCATCCTATTCAAGCAAGAGTCAAGATCTACATCCATTGGTGCCACTTCATACATGTTTGCAACACTTCATTGCTAGGGTTTGGTGAGTTGCAACATCATATTTTGTTCATTCATCATTCTCCATTCCTATTTCATTTTGTATTGTCAGAAAAAGCATCCCTTGCTTGATTTGGGAATAATTGGAATAGATATCACCTTGATCTAGTGTTGTGATGTGTTTTACACATCCACATTAGGTCTTGGGCCCTTTTTAAGCTAAATTAACTTAACTCTGCCTTAATTTAATGTTGAAAAATGTATTTATCTACATCTTCACATTAAATTTAGGATGCTTGTTAACAAAGTGGACCTAATCTAGTGTTGTAATGTGTTTTACACATTCACATTGGATTTAGGACCCTTCTAAGCTAAGTAGACCCAATTTTGCCTTAATTTAGTGTTGTAAAGTGTATTTATTTACACTTTCACATTGGATTTTGGGCCCTATTGCATTTATGACCTTTATATCATCATTAATAGGTCCCTATGACCCCATATTGTGCATCCCAAGGCATATTTTGATTAAAAAAACATGACAATATCAACATATAAGCCTAATTCCTTGACTCCCCAACATCCTAACTAGAAAAATAGCCTTTGTGGGACCCATTCACCACTTTGGGAGAATGAGTCCCATCAAAGTGGGACTCATTCACCCAGCTTGGAAAATGAGTCCCATTTGAGCTATTTTTAAGGTTTTAGTGAGAAAAACTAGGTTTTAAGTTTAAATTTCTTCTATGTCAGCCTTGGGGATCAAATTAACAGTCATCTGAGTGGATTTCCTATATCAATGAGCTCTCAAATCATTATTTCATCATACCTTCATGTCATCAAGTCAAGCAAGCAAGAGTTAAGCATTCCAAGTCTTCACAAGATCATTAAGATAGCTTTCAAGATCATTTCTAAGGCATTCAAGGACATATTCTTCATCAATTGTTGTAGCAATTCAAGATCCATCATCATGGAAAGGTTTTAATTGGATTAATTCATGTTCATGCTTCATTATATTATTTCATCATTTGGTTTAATTTCCTAAAAGGGGTTTGACCAAGGAAAACCCCTATTCTCTAACAATCAACACTTTTTTTCTCTCTCTGTGATTCTAGATTTAGGTGCTTTAAAGACTTGAAGATCATTGAGGATTAGGTTGCAAGATTTTTGGATTTGTCCCCTTATTTGAAAGGTCATAATCTTCACAAAAAGGTCACCTACAGCCCTGAAATCAAGGTTTTAGATTTGGAAACTCAAAGGAATAGAAAGAGCATACTAAGAGGTGCATATCAGAACTTTGAATTTTCTAGAAAATCCAAACTGGACTCATTCACCACAAGTGGTGAATGAGTCCCACTATAGGTGTTCTTCAAAGATATTTGAAGATTTGGGTATCCATTTTCATGAAACCTGCTTCAGTGCAGAAATCCAAAACTAGCACTAATTCACCTAGAATGGTGAATAAGTCCCAATAGGCCAAATTTTCAAGATCAGCAGCATTTCCAGTCTTCATTCAAGACTACAATTTTCTAGGTGCACACTTTCTATTTTGCATTTTTCTATGTTGTTTTGTTTACTTTTCTAGGTTATTTTCTAGGTCATTGCATCAAACTAGGGTTTAGTGTTGCATCTTGCATTTCATTGTCTTTTCCAAGTTTAGACTTGGTGGTGAACCCCTCTTGTAATCTGAAATCATATCCTATGATACCTTATTGCCATATCTCTCTCCATTCTTTATTGGATTGAGATCTCTAAGGTGTTCTTGAGTGTAGCAAGTGTGAAATAGGATCCCTATCCTTGTGTTTATATCTCAAAGGTAGGGAGCATCCATTTCCATTGACTACATTTTGGTGCACCTGCATTTAGAATACCTTCTTTTCTAATTTAGAGTCCATCATCATCCTAGATCTAGCTTGCATTGACTTTGCATTAGGGTTTGCATTAATTAATTGGCATCTAGGGTTTCTAAAATTTTGCATTAGTGAAAGAGCATATAGTTGGCATTTTTGCATCTAATTTCATTGAAAATCATCCAAAGTCTGTATTTGCATCTTAGATCTCAGAAAACATAAAAATCAAACAAAAAAATTTAGAAAATTCTTAAGAAAAAAAATCATTACTGGGACTCATTCACCACTTTGGGTGAATCAGTCCATTTGCATATTTTGAACTACATTTTATAGAGTTAAATTATCTACTTTCAAGCTTCTAGTTGTTGTTATTGCTTTTTTGTTTCAGTTTTATTACTTTTTGTTTCATTCAAATGATTAGAAGTATCATAATTTACATTCATGGGAATTGTTGATAGAATTAGATTCTTGCACTTTTCATTTTCAGCATTTGTTCCTAGTTCACTTAGATTAGATTACATTCAACAATCATTAGAAAATGAAAACACAAAACTAAAAACATCAAAAGAGACAAACAAAAAAATGGTTAACCTTAGAGTAAACATATCATTCAAACCCTTTAGGAGTGATGACTTTTCAATGTTAGATGAATCCCTTGATGACTTCATCTCTTCTAGATCATCCACTAAAGGATTGATACAAGAGAATGGGAGCATTAAAAATCATGACAATCATAACAATTCTTATCTCGATACCTCTCCTACTAGTGACAAAGGTATCTTGGTGATGGGAGATACAATCATTGACAATCATGAAATTCTTTTTTTTCTTACCCCTTGGAAAGATACTATGGCACATGAAGCTGATATCATGGCCACTACTTTACCTAGTCTCCATTCATCTCCCAACATCTCCCCTACTTGTGAAAATGCTTTAGTGAATAAGGATACAATCGTGAATTATCATGACAAACACATTTGTGTGGAGGATATGTTGATATTAAGAGATCCAATAATTGATAGCTATGACAATCCTACCTCTCCTACTCGAGAAGACATTATAGAACATGGGGATGTAAATGTAGATAATCATGACAATCAAACCCTTCCTTCTCCTAATATCTTCTCTAGACATGAAGAAGATAGTTTAGTGTTAGAAGATATCCTTATTGAGACTCGTGAGAATCTTATTCCCCCCTTTCCTAATACCCCTAGCATTTGGGAAGACCTATTTGAACAAAAAATTCCAATCATTGGCAACCATGAAACACATAGTTATCCTTCTCTTGATGCCTCCCCTACATGCGATGAATCCACCTTACAACATCTAACCATGGAATGTGATGAACCTCTTGTTTGTTACTTTCCTAAAAGCTCTCCTACTAGGGTAGATATTTTGGCACAAGAGAATGAGACCTTATAGAAAAAGTATGAAATCATTGAAAATCACAACAATCAAATTTCCCCCTCCTAATATCTCTCTTATTGGTAAAGAAGATATTATGGTGTTACAAGATCCCGTCAATGAGAATCATGAGGAAAAAATTATTGAACAAGGAAACACCATCATTGAAAAGCAAGAAAATTCAACCATGGATCATTCCCTTAGTTGAAATGAAGTCATTTTAGAAGAACCAGCCTTTGAATTTCAAGAACATTTAGTTTGTAGTTCTCCTAAAAAATCTCCTAATAGGAAAGGTATTGTGGTGCAATCAAATGAAAACATTGAAAAACTTCTTTCAAACAATAGTAATATATCTTCCTTAGATGAAGATGATGAAGTGAAATTAGACTCCTCTTCACTAATATAATAAAACAAAGGATAAATCCTTTGAAATTATGGACATTAGACAACCCTTCACACCAACCATAAAAAAACAAAATAAAATTGAAGAAGCCACAAAGTTATTGGAAGATGTTGTGAAAACCTTTGAGTCCATACCTATATTCATGGATAATACAAGATCATAACAAAAGAGTCTAAAAAGGGAAAAGAGAAACTGGTAATGGCAACAAAAGATTCAAAAACATTCACTTCAACCACTTTAGAAGAAAATAAAAACATCCAAGACAAAATTTGAGGAAATTAAACAACCACCGAATTTGAAAGAAGTAAAAAATCTTTATAGAAGAGGTTTTGAACTTATGAAGAAACTTGGGAAAGGAAGTGATACTATAGAACAAGGTATCCATGTCCCTAAAACACAAGAAATGACTAATGATCTTGATTATTCTCCCTCAAAACAAAATCTTTCATTCAATATCAACACTATCGTGAAAGATTCTTCCAACACAACTTTAACTTTGATTCATCCTAAACTGATAGATATCTCATTAAACATGTATCAAGTTGACACATTTTTTAGTTACCATAATAAATAGTGTTAGTTGTTGCTCCTTTCCATGCAATAGTTGTAGGATCATAGCATACTCACTATTGCATGTTTTACATTCATCGCAAGTTATTCCCTTTTTGCAAGGAGCAACATGTTATCATCATCCATTCTAGGCTCACCCTTGTCTTGCACCAAGTGGGGGAAAGTGGGTTAGGAAGCCTTATCCTCATATGTCATGTGTGTTTGTCTCTTTTGGCTAGTTGACCGCCTTTCATGTATATATAAGAGCAAGCTTGGGATGCGGATGGCATGCCTTAAGTTGGCTCGCATGTGACATACTTATTCATGATGTAGTTTAATTCAAAAACATATGACTTGGCATAGGGCTTTCCAAGTTGGCTCTCATGTCTTCTTTCATTGGATACTTAAAGAAATTGCTCAAAGTGATGGTGTAGCAACCACTTTAAATTAGGGGCATACATCGACAACATCTTTTGGAAAAATTTCATGGCATGATTTTTATTTTTTCTGGTGATGTGTCCTCTTCTTGGTGGTGTCACTAGGTTTGATGTCATCCAAAAGTGTACGATCTACTTACATGGCATGATGCAAACGAGGCATCCCATGGGTGATGATCTAACACTTTTGACTTGTCCTCTCTTGGAGACATTAGGCACAATACTCCCTAGGAAGAATACCATTACATGAACAAAGAAAAATCCCCTTTAACAAAATTTTCACATGATATTCAAAAGCATTTACAAAATGCATTACATTGTGGTTCCTTATCAAAGTTATCAGGAGGATAAATTTGGTATGGTTAGTATGGTGGGAAGTCGACACACTGGCATGACTTTCTCACTAAACCACTTCTTTGGGACAACTCACACTGTGGATGACCTGATGTTCCATGGCCACAAAATGAGTGCATCTTTGATCCACCTCATTTTTATTCTTTTAGTTCTTGACATTGCATGTTTGCATATCTTATTTTGTTGCATATTATACACCCTTGTGCGTGTCCTTTTGTTCTTATGTCGATTTGACTTAGGATCTCAGATTTTAGGGGCTTGGTCACCTCCTTTGATCTTTGTGATCATTTTTCATCCGCATTGATACATTTGGACCCCTCTTGAATGTCTACTTTAGTGTGAGTTTGAAGTAATTTCATCCTCTCACTAAAGTGGGGGCTAGATGCAGTGTTAGAAAAAGTATCCCTTGCTTGATTTGGGAATAATTAGACTTGATATCACCTTGATCTAGTGTTGTGATGTGTTTTACACATCCACATTAGGTCTTGGGCCCTTTTTAAGCTAAATTAACTTAACTCTGCCTTAATTTAATATTGAAAAATGTATTTATTTACATCTTCACATTAAATTTAGGATGCTTGTAAACAAAGTGTCCATAATCTAGTGTTGTAATGTGCTCTACACATTCACATTGGATTTAGGACCCTTCTACACTAAGTAGACCCATTTTTTCCTTAATTTAGTGTTGTAAAGTGTATTTATTTACACTTTCACATTGGATTTTGGGCCCTATTGCATTTATGACCTTTATATCATCATTAATAGGCCCTTATGACCCCATATGGTTCATCCTAATGCATATTTTGATCAAAAATCTTACAATATCAACATATAAGCCTAATTCCTTGACTCCCTGACATCCTAGCTGGCAAAATAGCCCTTGTGGGACTCATTCATCCAACTTGGTGAATGAGTCCCATTTGAGATGTTTTTGAGGTTTGAGTGGGAAAAACTGGGTTTTAAGTTTAAATTTATTCCAGGTCAGCCTTGGGGATCAAATTAATGATCATGTGAGTGGATTTCCTTTATAAATGAGCTCTCAAATCATTATTTCATCACACCTTCATGTCGTCAAGTCAAGCAAGCAATAGTTAAGCATTCCAATTCTTCACAAGATCATTAAGATAGCTTTCAAGATCATTTCTAAGGAATTCAAGGATATATTCTTCATCAATTGTTGTAGCAATTCAAGATCCATCATCATGGAAAGGTTCTAATTGCATTACTTCATGTTCATGTGTCATTATCTTATTTCATCATTTGGTTTAATTTAGGTGCTTTGAAGACTTGCACATCATTGAGGATGAGGTTGCAAGATTTTTGGAGTTGTCCTCTTATTTGCAAGGTCATAATCTTCACAAAAAGGTCACCTACAGCCCTGAAATAAGGGTTTCGGATCCAAAAACTAAGAGAAACAGAAAGAGCAGATTGAGAGGTGCAAATCAAAACTTTGAATTTCTAGAAAATCCAAACTAGACTCATTCACCACAAGTGGCAAATGAGTCCCAATAGGTGTTTTTCAGAGATCTTTGCAGATTTAGGTACTCATTTTCCCAATACCTGCTCTAGTACAAAAATCCAAAACTGGGACTAATTTTCCCAAAATGGCGAATGAGTCCTAGTAGGCCAAAATTTTAGGATCAGGAGCATTTCCAATCTGCATTCAAGCCTCTACAATTTTTCAGGTGCACACTTTCTTTTTTGTAGTTTTTTGTGTTGTTTTGTTTACTTTTCTAGGTTATTTTCTAGGTCATTGCATCAAACTAGGGTTTAGTGTTGCATCTTGCATTTCATTGTCTTTTACAAGCTTAGACTTGGTGGTTAACCCCTCTTGTAATATGAAATCATATCCTAGGATACCTTATTGTCATATCTCTCTCCATTCTTTATTGGATTGAGATCTCTAAGGTGTCCTTGAGTGTAGCAAGTGTGAAATAGGATCCCTATCCTTGTGTTTATTCCTCAAAGGTGGGGAGCATCCATTTCCATTGACTACA
The DNA here is from genome assembly GCA_007258455.2 of Sequoia sempervirens. Taxonomy (NCBI): domain Eukaryota; kingdom Viridiplantae; phylum Streptophyta; class Pinopsida; order Cupressales; family Cupressaceae; genus Sequoia; species Sequoia sempervirens. Next base: position 331,576,317 of record VDFB02281492.1, read on the forward strand.
CATTTCATCTCAAGGTTTGATCACCAAAACAAGGTTTGACCAAGGCAAACCCCTATCCACTAACAAAACAACATGTTTCCCTTTCTTTAGTGTGTGATTTGCAGATTTAGGTTGAAAAAGCATTGAAGAGAAAGTTTGGAGGAAGTTGTCAAATTTGTCACCTTGCATTGGAGATCATTGGAAGACTTCTACATGCTACAAATCAAGGTTTTGGATATGGAAATCAATTAGGAAGTATAGAGCAAACATTGAAGACTAGATTTATACTTGGAATTTCTAGAAAACCCTAACTAGACTGATCTGGCGTATGAGTCCTAGTTTAGGAAATTTCAAGGTTTTTGCAGTTTCAGACACCCTTTTGCTAGATTTCAATTTCTACCCAAAAAACCTGATCTAGGACTAAATCACCCAAACTAGTGTATGAGTCCCAACAAGCTTTAAATTAAATATTTTCAACATTTCAGGCTTTCATCCAGTCATCTTCAGGTTTCCAAGTGCACACATTTCATCCTGAAATTTTTTGTTATGTTTTACATGCTTTTATAAGTCATTTAGTGAAATATTGCATTGCATTCTAGGTTTAGCATTGGAAATTGCATTTCATTCGTCTTTCCAAACCCTATCTTGGTGGTGAACCCCTCATTAGTTTAAAATTACACCCTAGGACAACTCTATTGCAAGATCTCCTTCTCATTTGCATAATTTAGATTGGGATGTTTAGGGTTTCCCTTCAATGAGATAATTGTGAAAGTGGGTTTTACTCTATGTTCTTAACCATATGAAAGCAATCCCATTTTTTGTTGTTTCAAGAAGCAAACCAAAGTGAATGAGATAGATAATGTTTTGACTAAAGAGATTCTCCCTACTCTTGAGAAGTTGAGGAAGGTGCATGTGTAGTATGTGCAATGGGAAAATAGGAATACAGAAGTGGATAAACTCGAGAGGTTTTACATTGCACAAAAATTTGTGTAGGAAAAGAAAGTGAGAGATAATGCTATAAATGGAGCTGAACAAATGAATTCAAAGATTCTTGAACTTAATAATTTCATGGAACAAATAAAATGAGAAGTAGATGATAAGGAAAAATCAATATCAAATGTAAGTGCAAAAAAAGAGAAATAGTTCAGTTGAGACATGAAATTCTCATGTAAAGGTAGACAAGTTTTGTAAAGAAGTAGTAAATTTTGGTGTCAATGGGGTTATTTCCTAACTAGTTATTAGTGAGGACCTATCCACATTATTAATAAGTTTACTTAGGAGTTAGTTTCCTAGTAGTTATTTCTAGAAACTACTATTTAATGGAACCATATCTCATTAATAGGCATGTAGTTGTCTAGGAATTTAATATTTCTCTCATGCATTTATAATTATGCATTAGGCATTTAATGTTTGTAACTAAGGTGGTTGTCCACCCTCCTCTCTCCTTTCCTATATAAGCAAGGAATCATATGTATTTTTCCATATTCAATTTGGCATTCTTGCATCTTAATGATAGTATGATATTTTTTCTATTTATCTCTTGTGGAAGTTATTTTGTCTTGTAGGTGATATTGGGGTTTTTGAGGAGTTCACCATAAACTCCTACAATAAAAAGAAACATTTGCATTATATAATCAAGAAGACACTCCCAAATCTGAGCAAAAATCAACCAGAAAGCTACATAAAATAATCGAAGACATTGAAAACTGTATCCAATAAAGGGATGCTCCTATCCTAAGGGTTGATGAGGGAGTAGCGAATATAAAGATTAAAGTAAAAGATATGAAAAAAAAGTTAGCAAATCATAAAAAGGAATATCAGGGGGTGTTAACAAGTAAGAGTAGTGGGGATGAGGAAAAAATCTTGATGGTCAATTGTTAGATACAAAAGCAATTGTTGGAAGTGTTGAAATTGAAGCAAAACAGTTTAAGATTAAAATTAACCAATTAGAAAAGGACTTAGAAGATAAGAAGAATATTTCAGCATCAAAAGAAAAGGAGCTTGACTTTTTTTAGAGAGATTTGCAATCTAAAAGACAAGAGGTTGAGAAAACAAAGACAACAATTTAAGGTATTGCTTATGAAGAAGGGCACATGGAAACAGAAAATGAGTGTTTCCAAGAATATGATGTAGCTCCAAAGTTGAAGGCTAATATCAGACTCCTTGGGGCTCAATTAGGAAATGTTCAATTTACCTATAATGATCTTGTAAATCATTTTGATAGATCAAAATTCAAAGGTGTTGTTGCACAACTTATAAAAGTTAAAGATTCCTCAACAATAACTACATTGGAGGTTGTTGGAGGGAAGTTGTGTAATGTGGTAGTAGATATAGGACAAACAAGAAAGCCACTACTTGAAATAGGACATCTATAATGAAGAGTAACGATTATCCCATTAAAAAAAATCCAAACCCATACCATTTCATTAAGAACTCAAGAATCAACATCGAAAATGGTGGGCAATTGAAATGCAAGGTTGGCACTATCTCTTGTTGTATAAGAAGATGAAATTGAGGTAGCTATGGAATTTGTATTTTGTAATACATTTGTTTTCAACCATTTAGATGTTGCAAAGGAGATTATTTTTCATAAAGATATATGATCTCCAAGTGTAACTCTAGAAGGGGACATTTTTTAGCCAAGTGGCCTTCTTACTAATGGAAGTCACAAGGGAGCATGTGTGTTGTTAAGGAGGCTTCATGAATTTTCTAAGACATATTCTTAGCTTTTTATTCATCACAACAAGCTAGCAAGCATTGAAGTAGAAATTGCAAGGTAATCCCACAATACCGGTTTACAATTTTTGGCCAAATTGGACACTGAACTATTTTTTTCTAACTAAATCTTCACTTTCGGGCACCTATAGAGACTAAACCGTGAGGAATTGGAAGATGATGCAAACTAGTGATTTGTGACATTTTGTCTATAGATTGTAAATATATATTTTCAAAAAAAATGGAATCAAATTGCACTTCCTTTTCCATCTCCTTCGAAAACTAGTTTTTTCAATAAACGACATTTTTAAGGAGTGAAGCTCACCATATACATCATAACTTTTTTTCCATGAAGGATAAAATTCTAATTTCTTCCAATTTAGATTTGTAACTATAATATCTAGTGCTTCCAATTGGTTTTGAACCGTTGATTTTTGGCTCTCTAGGACTTCTCTAACTCTTCTAGGGTTTTTCACCTAAAAGGAGATAGTTAGGGCCAAAAATGCTAACTAGTTCATTCAAATTATGTTATGTATGATGTTGTCTAAGCTAAATGAAGTAAACTAAATGAAATTGAATGATTTAAATGAATTAATGAATATGAATGCAAAACTAAGATTTTAACTATGCTGGAAAACACACTATGATATGCAAATAATGAACTAAATGAAGAAATGATGCAGAACAAAAAGAAATGAGAAAAAATAGAGTGAACCTGGGCAATGTCTAATGAATCTGGAATGTTGTGGATGTTGACCGAAATGACTAAATTTTCACAATGGGACTCATTCGCCTAGGGTGGAAAATTAGTCCTCCTACTAGTGAAAAAGTGTCAGAAACTGGTTTCTGACTATCGGGATCCGGAATCTGACAAAATTCAGATTTGCAGTCCTAAGGTGGGACTCATTCGCCACTGGAGGCCAATCAGTCCTCTCCCAAATTTTTGAAAAATCAAGAGACAACTCTGCAACACCAGATCTGGAAATCTTTGATTGTTAGGTTGTCGAAGTCAATTCTATAGGAAACAGGCAAAAGACCTCCAAGCTTCAAATATGAATGAGTTGACTTGAAGCACCTAGTTAACTTGTTTACCAATATTTAACACTAAAAAGCTTGTTAATTCTGCATATCTAGGTCTACAAACACACATGTAATAGGGGGAAAATGGTTGAGGGTTAGCAAATAGGGGTTTGTCTTGGTCAAACCCCACTTTTGGTAATCAAACCCTTAATGAAAAAATGAAATGAAAGATAATGATAAACCAATAACATGCAATAGCTATCAACTTACCATACCCTTGATAATGCAAATCTAAAGTAATGTCAATGGATGCTCCAAAGTGCTTGAATATTGCTTGAATGAGTGAGGAGATGTAAAATGAGGTGAAAATCACATATTTATACATACTTGTGCCTTAGTTAACTATTTATGCCTCATCACAAGCCAACATCAAGTGTTTTTGAATAAAAACCCGAAAGGAAATTTTTTTAAAAAATTGAATTTGGAGCCAAGGGGGACTCATTCGCCACCCATGGCGAATGGGTACCACCTAGGACCTGAAAATATGTGTTGGGAATTAAGTTGTACTTAATGTTGTTTATCAGGCTTAGATTCAAAAATACACTTAATTAAGACATATGAGGGCATAAAGGGACCAAATAAAGCATGAGAAAGGGATAAATAGTAAAATTGTGCCTAGAAAAGTGTAAAATCTTGTTACAAGACTTTACAACACTTCAAAATAGGACTTGTTTAGTGATGAAAAAGCTTATTTTTAGGTGATTTGCAATAAATAGAGTCTAGAAGAATGTAGAAATTTCTTACAACACTTCACAAAACTTTCAAAAGACAACGTTATTTGAATTTTAGTACCTAAATGTGCATGTTCAAGCCATTTCACAACATAAAATTAGAGAAAAATATATCAAATACCATGAAACAAGACCTAAAAGGCCATGAAAATGACAAGGGGTCATTTTTCTATGGTACATTTAGCCCCCACTTTAGTGAGAGGATGAACCTACTTCAAACTCACACTAAAGTAGCCATGAACATCGAGAGGAGGGTTCAAATGCACTTACGTTAGCAAGATGGAATGACAACAATCAAGAGGGATGATCAAGCCCCCAGGATGAAGATCCCATGGCAAACTAGACATAAGAACAAAGGAACACACAAGTGTTGAATAAAAGAATTGAATGAAGCTTCGATCGTCAATCCAACTAGTTGTGGATTAGATATAGGCTAATTGTTTGAAAAATAGAATGTCTACTCACTCTGGGGTGACATAACACATAATGATCTGCCAGGTGAGAAATCCCAACTATACTCACTCTGGGGCCATGAAATTTTTGGTTGTTTGTAGGGTGAGAAAGCCCAAAAGGTAAGATACATACGCTAGTTGGTATGCACTCACAAACACAAAGGTGGCTATGGGGAAAAGTCATGCCACTAGGTGGGCTTCTCACTCAAACATATTAAAGTTACACCTGCTGATAACTTTAACAAGGTGCACAAAGAAAAATGTCATGAACAAAAAGAAAGGTACCATAGGCATGCAAGTTGCATTATGCAAAGTGGAAAAAGATGCAAAAATGCAAAAATGTAAAGTGTTAAGTGTAAAATTTTCAAAGGAGTATTGTTCAGTTCATCCAAGGTTAGCCACTTAGGGAACACTATGTCTAATGTCTCCAAGAGAGGATGAATCAAAGAATAGTATATTCACAACTTAGGGGATGCAATGTGTCGCATCAGGCCACCAAGAGGAATGTAATATGCTAAGATAGATCACACTTTTGAAGGACATCACACCCAATGTCATCCACAAAGTGACAAATGCATCATATAAATGAAAAGGCTACACTAAGAACCAAGAATGCACATGAATTATGGTAATGTATGCCCCTCACTTTAAAGGAATTGTTACACATAGTTCTGTGAGCAATTACTTTAAAGTAGAGAAGGAAAGAAAAAGAAAAAAGAAAACAAGATATGAGAGCTAACTTGGAAATCCATATGCCAAGTCATATGTTTTGAAGTTAGGTTGTGTCATGTCAAGAAAAAGGAAAAGGAAAGAAAAGGGAGTTTCCCCCTAGAAAAGAAAGAACACCAAACACATAAGGGATCTATGGATCTGGGGTTAGTATGTTTGTTGCTGAAATGTTTTTATGAAAGACCCCAAAACTGTCATCATTCCCTAGAGTAGATAGAACTGGAAGAATGACACAAATAGAGTGAAAACAAATGAAAAATAAAGTTAGTTTTGGGTCAACATGGAAGAGACATTACAGTCTCGATGCCTTGCATCATCCCCAAAAGGAAAACACAAGTGTAAATTAAAAAAAAAAAAGGCAAAAGCTTTTTGGGTCAACATGAAGGAGACATTTTGGTCTCAATGCCTTGTGTCATCCTCAAAAGGAAAACACAAAACAAAAGCGAAAAAGAAACAGACCTTGTGGCTCAACATAGAAGAGACATAGGGTGTCTCTACACTTTGCATCATCCCCAAAAGGAAAACACAAAACAAAAATGAAAAGAAAAGGACCTTTTGGGTCAACATGGAAGAGACATAAGGTGTCTCTATGCTTGGCGTCATCCCCAAAAGGAGAACACAAAATAAAAATGAAAAAGACAATGCACGAGAAATAGAAGAATAGAGATATGAATAGAAGAAGTGTACGAAGAGAGGGAGCATCAAATGCACGATACAAGGGAACACGATACAAGCATGAAAGGAAAAAAAGGGAAAAATAAAAAGAGAAAAGGCAAAAGGCTAATTAGGAAAATGCAAGTCAACCATCTAACAAATCATCTGCCTCCCAATCATGTTTAGTGTAATGCGATGGTGGTTGATTGTCCAAAGGAAGAATTGTAAGCATTGAACTAGGAGTCATACCAAGTTCTTCACTTGGTGGAGAGGATTTATATTTTAAGCTCATTGTAGATGAAAATAAAGAATTTAAGTCGTTATGCACTTCATCTATTTTTGCTATCATCGCATCATCATCATCATCAAGATTAATGACAATGGGAGGACGAAGGGTGATTTATAAGGATGTATGTATCAAAAGATATGGTTGTTGGATAAAAAATGAACCATTGATTTTTGGCTCTCTAGGACTTCGCTAACTCTTCTAGGGATTTTCACCTAAAAGGAGAGAGGTAGGGCCAAAAATGCTAACTAGTTCATTCAAATTATGTTATGTATGATGTTGTTTAAGCTAAATGAAGTAAAATAAATGAAATTGAATGATTTAAATGAATGAATATGAATGCAAAACTAGGATTTTAACTATGCTGGAAAACACACTATGATATGCAAACAATGAACTAAATGAAGAAATGATGCAAAATAGAAAGAAATGAGATGAAATAGAGTGCACCTGGGCAATGTCTAATGAATTTTCAATGTTGTGGATGCTAACCGAAATCACTAAATTTTCACAGTGGGACTCATTCACCTAGGGTGGCAAATTAGTCCTCCTACTAGTGAAAAAGTGTCAGAAACTGGTTTCTAACTATCGAGATCCAGAATCTGACAAAATTCAGATTTGCAGTCCTAAGGTGGGACTCATTTGCCACTGGAGGCCAATCAGTCCTCTCCCAAATTTTTGAAAAATCAAGAGACAACTCTGCAACACCAGATCTGGAAACCTTTGATTGTTAGGTTGTTGAAGTCAATTCTGTAGGAAACAGGCAAAAGACCTTCTCCAAGCTTCAAATATGAATGAGTTGAATTGAAGCACCTAGTTGACTGTTTACCAATTTTCAACACCAAAAAGCTTGTTAAATTTGCATACCTAGGTCTGCAAACACACATGCAGTAGGGGAAAAATGGTTGAGGGTTAGCAAATAGGGGTTTGCCTTCGTCAAACCCCACTTTTGGTAATCAAACCCTTAATAAAACAATGAAATAAAAGAGAATGATAAAATAATAACTTGCAATATCTATCAACTTGCCACACCCTTGATAATACAAATCTGAAGTAATGTCAATGGATGCTCCAAAGTGCTTGAATATTGCTTGAATGAGTGAGGAGATGTAAAATGAGGTGAAAATCACATATTTATGCATACCTGTGCCTTAGTTAACTGTTTATACCTCATCACAGGCCAACATCAAGTGTTTTTGAATAAAAACCCGAAAGGAAAATTTAAAAATGTGTCATGGGAATTAAGTTGTATTTAATGTTGTTTATCAGGCTTAGATTCAAAAATACACTTAATTAAGACATATGAGGGCATAAAGGGACCAAATAAAGCATGAGAAAGGGATAAATAGTGAAATTGTACCTAGAAAAGCATGAAATCTTGTTACAAGACTTTACAACACTTCAAAATAGGACTTGTTTAGTGATGAAAAGGTGATTTTTAGGTGAATTGCAATAAATAGAGTCTAGAAGAATGTAGAAATGTCTTACAACAGTTCACAACACCTTCACAAGACATCGTTATTTGAATTTTAGTACCTAAAAATGCATGTTCATGCCATGTCACAAGATAAAATCAAAGCAAAATATATCAAATACCATGAAAAAAGACCTAAAAGGCCATGAAAATGACAAGGGAGCATTTTTCTATGGCACAAGTTTCATAGTGTTTTATTGAATATTTTTTCCTTAATCAAGTTTTGAAGTCAAACCAATTACAATTCAGACATAGGTGGACCATATACAACGTAACTTTTTTGTATGTATTGAAATTCAATATTTTTTTTTGTTGGATCAAGGACTTCAATATCTAGTGCACTCATATTTTTCATTTTTTTTTTATTATCTGCTATTTTTCCACGTGCAGAACAAAGAGCTTGATTTTCAGTGAAAAACCTATGTTTAATAAAACTAAAAAAAAAATACATAATAAAACCAAAACATATTAAAATTATATTCATTGGATAGCTCATTCTAAGGACTACTATCATCTAGTTGGGTCTGTGAAGTCTACTCCATTTTCATCCTCAACTTGAGCTTCGAAGGGAAAAATTTTGGAGTTTTTTGGTGCTAGAGTGGGAGAAGGGGGGAAAGGGGGGGTTCGAGCGAAACCCCTTGGATGTTCACTCAAACCAAGGTTCGAGCGAACCCCTTTGGACATTCGCTCAAACCAGGGTTCCAGCGAACCCCCTTTCCACAAAGCTTTTCTTTTGGTTTTTTCCTGGGAATGGTGGGACCCTACATTTAATGGGTTCACTCGAACCAAGGTTCTAGCAAACCTCCTTTTGGTTCACTCGAACCAAATGTTCGTTTGAACCACCAAAAACCAAAAAAAATTGCATGGGGGCATTTTTTGCAACTTCTCCTTCCTTGTTGGAATTGTAAACCACTTTTGTGGGTTTACCCTGCAACATTGTTGCCACTGGAAATGAATTTTTCACATTTGAAATCTTAGGTAGAGTTGAAGTTGTAATATCTTTCTCTTTTTCAAAATAGAGCTTAGCTAGATGAACACCATACGTCACTTGAATTGGTTGCTAGAATGGAGAAGGAGATAGAAATTTCCAAGATAGAAGTGTTAACAAAAGATGAACTTCACAAGACTTGTGTTCTCAAGTTGTTTCCCTTTAAAAGGAAAAGGAAGATTATAATTTTGTTTTAAATATTAATATTTGCAAAATGTTAGAATTAAAATATGAAAGGTAAAAAATTTCATATTCTACATGTAGAATTGGAGGTTTCTTTAGTAACTCTAATTTTCAATAATCATTTATTCTTTCGAAATAAAGAGTCTACGAGGTAAGGGGAATATTTAGTCTTAGGAAAAGAGATTGATAGTTGGGATTTTCAAGCATGGCCTTTGTACAGAGAGAAGGGGAAGTATGTGAACTTCTATTATAATGAATAAACAAGGATGATGTAAGCAGGGGAGGTCTTGCAACACAACTCAACACAAAATCAACTTGCAACAACAACTCACAAGCCACAATTATCAAAATTCTTCACTTTTCACCAAATCAACCTAATTCCTTGTAAGAATAGCCAACCCACTCAATCGGGTATATCTTCCGTTTGGGATCTTTTCAGACCTAAACCAACACTATATCAGGGACCCATTTTGGTGCTCAAAAACATATCAACAAATTGCAATTGGTTATTTTGCAACAAATTCAACCAAATCAATTTTTTACACTTTCTAGCCTTCAAATTAGGCCTGATTTCCAAAGGACCTTGCCTCAAAACATGTCTAAATTCACCAAACCCAATTGGGAAGAAATTATAATGTTTTCAAACTAAGTGTCTCACAATTTACTTGCATAAATTCATTAACCAAGTTTCCTAACTCCAAAACTCTCTTGTTTGGGTAAAATTCTACCTAGGTTTTATTGGAAGTTTTGCTTCCAAACCTCTCACAACTCTACAATCACTTCAAATAAGGCCTAATCGACCTACACAAACACAATTCATCAATAAATTTCACTTCCCCAACATAATTCTCACTTTCCCTTATCAAAACCTCACTAATTCATGAAGAAAACCCACTTTTCACCAATGGGGCTTCTTGCCCAATACATTATTTAACCTCCCCTACACCAAAAAAACATGAACACATATTTTTAATAATGAGGAAAAACCATTCCACAAGTCACAGGAGCCACACAAATTGGAATGGGCCGGATTTACATCTTGAAGCTACAAACCCTTAAAACAAGGTATAAACCAGTCACCAAAGAATTGAACTAATCTTACACCTAAACCAAAGTTAGAAGTTCAAATAAAGTGCATATAGATACTAACACACGCCACTAACTAAATTTAGAACATTTTAGATCCATGTGTTGCAATACAGGTCGTACAGTTCTAAAACTCCAATGAAAAACTCAAAAAATCTGACAAAACAACAATACATCAAATGATTGTTCTTTCAAATATCTACAAAATCCAACATACATCATTTATTTTCATCCCTTTTAATATTTTTCCCTCCTACACTAACTTTCCTAATGGCTACAACTACCTTTTCAAATCTTGTGACTATTAGACTTCCTAAACTTTCCTTCTACAACTTTCCAAATTTGCAATTTTGCACCATTTACAACTTTTCAACATTTTGCATATTTTGAAAACCAAAACTCCTAAAAACCTAGGAACCATCAAATAGTACTTATTACAATAAAAATTTATCTTATAGACCTTATTTAGGAAAAATGACTCCTAACTAGAGCCTACTCCTAATCAACCTAGATTGACAACTTTTGTTCCAAGGTGCCCTTGCACCATACACCCCAACATAAAAAAATTCCAAGTCTCTTGGAAAGTTTGTTGTAACTTGTCCTCCCTTGTGCACTTCAGATCTTTGATCCTCTTGAACTCCTTTATCAGGTTCAACCTGCACTTGTTTTATACTGTCCTTGGCATGTTTGCTATCAACATCACTTGAATCTCTATCCATCTATGTATTCTGTCATGTGGGGTTTTTGTCAACTCTTCTATCATCAAACTCTAATTTCACACTCTCTTTTACCTTTGTACTCAACCCTCTATCAACTGTCATCATTTCTTCATTAGTTTCTTACTTGGTTCTTTGATCAACACTCTTTTTATCTTCACCTTTCCCTCTATCAATCTTACAAAATTTTGTACACACACACCTTGACATCACTGTCAGACCTACAAGTGACCTTTTCAATGTCCTCTTATCAACTGTCTTGTCAACCTTGCAAACCTCTGTATCAACATCTTTTAATTTTCTCTTCACTATTTTCACAACTACAGGGCACATGACTAACCAAACAAGCACTCCTTCACTCACTAATTTCCTTTCCATAGGCTTTCCACTCTTACTCCGTTATGTATCAGATTGGGTCACACTTTCATCCACTTTTTCTTTCCACACAAAGGCATTCTTTATGCCAACTAACTTCCTTTTGTTTTCACTCTTCCTATCAACCTTGTCATTCCTTATATTGGCTACCAAATCCATACACTTACCTTCATCAACACTCACATATTCCTTGCTCCCAATCATAATGATCTCACCATGCTCTTTTGTCTCTTCATTCAATGGGGTCAATATGTATGTTCTTCCCTCCTTTTCTATGGTATAAGTGTTTTTCCTTCCATTATACATGGCTAACCTGTCAAATTTCCAAGCCCTTCCTTGTAGAAATGGCAACAATTCATTAGCAAAATGTTACAAACAACTTGATCTCTATACTGACCAATCTAGAATTCAACAGTAGCTTGTCCATTCACCACTATAGATTTATGATCACTAATCCAAGACACTTTATAGGGCTTTTCAATAGGAACTCTTTGCAAGTTCAATTTGTCCACTATGTCACTAGCATATTATCAGTACACCCTGAATCAATTACTACTTTGCATACCTTATTTTTTCATTTGCAAGTTGTCCTAAACAAGGCTCTTCTTTGGATTAGCTCTTTCTCCTTTGTGGTCTTCAAAAAAAAAAATCATCATCAGCATCTCACCTACTTTAGGAGTAGCACGAAGACTATTGGAGTTTGAACTTTCAGCCTCATCCTCTTGAACAATTTGTGCTATTCTTTCATTCTTCTTTTCTCCTCCACTTAGTGTGGTTCCAAACTTCTTTGGACACTTGAATAAAGGGTGACCAAATTCACCACACTTATAACACCTACCTACAAACTCATTAGAATCTCTTCTTTTCCTAAAGCTTGTTCTTCCACCTCTCCATCCACCACTTGATTCAGGTGCTTGTTCTCTACTTTTATCAGCCTCTTCATGATCTTCTTTGGACTGTCTTGTTCCTCTTCCTCTATTCATGTTACCTCTACCCCTGTCTTTTCTTTCTTTCCTTCTCTTGATTCTATCTTCTTCCCTTACTGCCATTTGTAAACATTCTTCCACTATCTTAGGAGGATTCAAACTAATTTCATCTCTTATGTTCAATCCTAAACCACTTAAATACCTGGTCACTCTTTCAATATCATCTTCATTGTGACCTTCCCTAATGCATAACCTATGAAATTCTTCAATATAAGACATCACATCTAACTCCCTTTGCTTCAAATATTGCAATTTCATAAAGTTTTGTATGGCATAATCTGCGGGTAAAAACTAAGCCTTTACCTTTGCTACCACCTATCCCAAGAGCTTATCTTGGACTTACCTTTCTTGACCCTATCTTCTTGAACAAAGTTCCACCATGTTAGGGTCAGTCCCTTCAATTTTTTCTTTGCATATTTTACCTTCTTACTGTCCTCTATGTCTTCAAACTCAAAAAAAATATCTAAGGCATCAATCCAAGCCAAAACCTCTTCACTATCCATCTTACCTTCGTACATTGGCACTTCAACTTTCACTTTTGGAGTGTTGTCACCTCTTACTTCCTTTAGCATCTTGATCATTCTCTTCTCATCAGGTTCTAAGTCATCTTCATCATTCTGGACTCCAACTAGAGGGTTTCCTTCTTCCCCCTCATCTTCCTTATCACTTTGGTCTTCATTCACCTTTCCTCTTCTTTGGTTCTTCTCTAGTTCTTCTCCAGAACTGCTATCCTTGCTAAGGTGGCTTCTTGAGACTCTTTGTAGAGAATTTCCTTCTGAAACAACTACTCTTTCAATTATTTTATCTCCTTTTACATTGCACTAGCCTTTGGAGGCATCTTCACTATCTTGTCCCTTCACCTTCCAATCACAAACTACAAATTTCTTCCACAAAGACCTAGTACCTTTGCTCTGATACCACTTGATGTAAGTAGGGGAGGTCTTGCATCAATAACTCACAAGTCACAATTATTAGAATTCTTCACTTTTCACCAAATCAACCTATTTCCTTATAGCATAGCCAACCCACTCAATTGGGTATATCTTCCTTTTGGGATCTTTTCAAACCTGAACCAACACTATTTTAGGGACCTATTTTAGTTCTCAAAAAACATATCAACAAATCACAATTGGTTATTTTGCAACAACTTTAACTAAATCAAGTTTTTATGCTTTCTAGCCTTAATATTAGGCCTGATTTCCAAAGGACCTTGCCTTAAAACATGTCCAAATTCACCAAACCCGATTGGGAATAAATTCTAATGTGTTCAAACTAAGGATTTCATAATTTAATTGCATAGATTCATTCACCAAGTTGCCTAACTCCGAAACCCTCTTTTTTAGGTAAAAATTTAGGGTTTTATTGGAAGTCTTGCTTCCAAACCTATCACAACTCTGCAATCACTACAAAGAGGGCCTAATTTACCTACACAAACTCAATTCATCAAGAAATTTCACTTCCCCAACATAATTCTCACTTTCCCTTATCAAAACCTCACTAATTCATGAAGAAAACCCACTTTTCACCATTGGGGCTTCTTGTCCAATACATTATTCGACCTCCCCTACACCAAAAAAAAATGAACACATATTTTTACTAATGAGGCAGACCCATTCCATAAGTCACAAGAGCTACAAAAAGTGGAATGGGCTGAATTTACATCTTGAAGCTACAAACCCTTAAAATAGGGTATAAACTAGTCACCAAAGAAATGAACTATTTACCTACACCAAAACCAAAGTTAGAAGTTCAAATCAAATGAATATAGATACTAACACACACCACTAACTAAATTCAGAACATTTTAGATCCATGTGTTGTGGTACAAGTCGTACAGTTTTAAAACTCCAATGAAAAACTTAGAAAATCTGACAAAACGACAATATATCAAATTATTGTTATTTCAAATCTCTACAAAATCCAACATACATTGTTTCTTTTCATCCTTTTTAAGATTTTTCTCTCCTACACTAACTTTCCTAATGGCTACAACTACCTTTTCAAATCTTGTGACTGTTAAACTTCCTAAACTTGCCTTCTACAACTTTTCAAATTTGCAATTTTGCACCATTTACAACTTTTTAGCATTTTGCATATTTTTGAAAACCAAAACTCCTAAAAACCTAGGAACCATAAAATAGGGCTTATTACAATAAAAATTGGTCTTATTAACCCTATTTAGGAAAAATGACTCCTAACTAGAGCCTACTCCTAATCAACCTAGATTGACAACTTTTGTTCCAAGGTGCTCCTACACCAAAGGAGATGTTTGGAATCTATGCAAGTTTCATACATAACAACCCACATTATGTTTTCCAACCTACAATTATTTAGTGCATTTATTTTACCATCATATGAGGAAATTGAAATGCAATTTTCAGTCTAACTAAGACTTGTTATAAATTTTGACGGTTTCTTTCATTACTTTCATACTATCTAAATAACAAAAGTTTTTCATTACAATCATACTATACATTTATAATCAAAGGTTGAAAAACATTGGGAGTTATGAAACCTACAACCCACAAACTGTTATAAAATCATCTACATGTAACAACCCAATTGGTTATCCACCCTTCAACTCAATTTGGTTAGTTTTGTGTATCCCCCACCTGCAACTCCACCTTTTAACTTTGAACATGCAGAATGAAATAATTGACAACCCACACTGTTTTTTCCAACCTACAATTATTCAATGCATTTATTTTACCATCATATAATGAAATTGAAACATAATTTTAGTCTACCTAAGACTTGTAATAAATTTTGGAAGTGTCTTTCATTACATTTGTACTCTCTAAATAACAAAATATCTTCATTACAATAATATTGTCTATGTATAATTACAGGTTGGAAAACACTAAGTGTTATAAAACTTGCAACCCACAAACTATTGTAAAACCCTCTACATGTAATAATTCAATTGGTTAGTGTAAACAAATATTTTGGCACCCGATGGTTCTTTCTAGCCCTTCTAGGATTTTTCACCTAAAAGGGGAAAGATGGGCCAAAATGGGAAATGTATACATTCAAGATTAATGTGATATGGATGCAATATTTCTAGATGAGATGACCTAAATGTAGAAAACTAATGAAATATATTGATTATTAAGTGAAAACTAAGGGAATGCAAGTTGTTGGAAACACATTGTGATATGCAAAAACACCTAGAAATGAAAGTAAACTGCAACAGAAATGAATGAAACTGAATGAGTGCACCTGATATCTTGTTGGAGATGGGAAATGACTTCTGAAATGTTGTTGATGCTGAAAATTTGGCCTACTAGGACTCATTCACCATTTTGGGTGAATTAGTCCCATATCTCAGAAACTGTTATGGAGCCCATTTCAAACAAATGAGTATCCAAAATTGTAGAAAACACTTTTCAGGCCTAGAAGTGGGACTCATTTTCCATTGATGGTGAATCAATTCACTTCTAATTTTTTGAGAATTCAAAAGTGGAAACTGAAGCCCTTGGTCTATACTTTAGTTCCTGATAGGTGTCTGCCTCCAAAAGTCTGATTTCCAGCACTATAGGTGACTTTTAGTGGATATTTTGACTTGATCAACAAATTTTCAACTCAATCCTTAATGATTTTCAAGTCTTCAAGATGCCTAAATCTGCAAACATACAAGATAAGAAAGAGAACTGTTGGATGTTAGGGCATGGGGGTTTGCCTTGGTCAAGCCCCTTTTAGGTAATTAAACCAAATGAAGGAATAATATGAAGAATGAACATGAAATGAATGGATTAATACCTTGCCATGATGATTGATCTTGGATTTGTTGCAACAATATCAAGAATTTTCCCTTAAATGTCTGAAAAATGTTATCTCGGTGACTTGAGATGATAAAACCCTAACTTGATTGAGAAGAATAATGAATGATGAGTGAATAATGAATGAATGAGATGTTAATTAGGGTTTTGAGACTCATATTTATAGGAAATCCACCTTATTTTCCCATTAATTAGATCCTCAAGGCTGACATGAAAGAAAAATAAAATAAAATTCCAAAATTTCCCACTCAAAACTCAAAAATGACTCAAATGGGACTAATTTGCCACCTTGGGCGAATCAGTCCCACCTGGTAGGGACTCATTTGCCTAGATGGGAAAATTAGTCCCAGAGGGGTCCTTTTGACAACTGGAATGTTGGGGAATGAGGATTTTCATTTCTAATGTTGATTTCATTGGGTATTTGATGAAATTATGCCTTAGGATGCACAATATGGGGTCATAAGGGCTTATTAATAATGATGAAAAGGTCAATTAGGGTTTGGGACACAAAATTCAATGTGAAAGTGTGATTAAATACACTTTACAACATTAAATGAGGTCCACATAGCCTAGAAAGGCACAACATCTAATGTGAATGTGTTGGACACATTACAACACTAGATTAAGGTTAGATTTAATTTACAAGCCTTCTAGATTGATATGAAAATGTAATTAAGTACATTTTATAATGTTGAATTAAGGGAAAATGGGTTCATTAAGTCTAGAGAGGCATGAAAGTCTTTTACAACACTTTACAACACCTTCACAAGACATCGTTAAATGTATTTTATTCAGTTTGCAAGGGTCCAAGACCTAGTGTAGATGTGTAAAACACCTCACAACACTAAATCAAGGTGTTATTAAGTCCAATTTATCATCAATTATTCCCATATCAAGCAAGAAATACTTTTTTCTACGGTATAGTTACTCACCCCTTGGGTCAATTTTCTTAGTTTTATGTATCCCCCACCTGCAACTCCTTTCTGTGATCTCCACCCTTTAGATTTAAAAATGTAAAATGAAATAATTGGCAACCCACAATGTGTTTTCCATTCTGCAATTATTTTATGCACTTTTTTCAATCATATGAAGAAATTGAAATCTAATTTTTACTCTAACTATAAGTTCTTAAATAATTTTAAAGGTTCCTTTCACTAAATACTATGTAAATAAAAGAATATTTTCGGTACATTAATGTTATCAATAAAATTGAAAGGTTGCAAAAAATTGGGTGTTATGAAACTTGCAACCCATATACTGTTATGAAACCCTTTACAAGTAACAACCAAATTGGTTAGTCACCCCTCACCTCAATTAGATCTATTTTATGTATCCCCCACTTGCAACTCCACCATGTGCTCTCCAACCTTTAGCTTTCAAGGTGTAGAATGAAAAAACCACAACACAGAGTGTTTTCCAACCTATAATTATTTTGTGCATTATCATATTTAAACACATCTTCTCAAAAAACAATACTTATTACAATTTAGAATGATTTCTTACATCAGCCTCCAATGCCAGTGGGTACACAAAATTCAAACAAAAGGATAGCTTCTCGTGGAAGCCACCGTGCTGACAAATTTTATGAGAAACCCCCATCCACAATGCTAAAAACTGATGAAAGGCAGGAAACACTATTGATGACACCATTATCTCATTTTTTTCATCGTCGTAACATTTCTTCCTATCTACCAAATTTTTCACTTTTATCTCATGTCTTGGTGGACCCCGCACTATGCTATCCCATCATATTATGTATGTTTCTATATATGTTTTTATGCATTTTTGTATGTTATCATTTCTAAGACACGTGGTTTTGTAGGGAGATTAACCGCATATATTCATAAGTTATGTGGACTCCTACCCAAAATTGTGGGCCCTCATTATGGATGTAGGAAACGAGTTTCTAACACAAGTATATGAACTTTCACAAATTTTCCTTCACAAGGGTTGGATGATGAATACTATAATTAAATAAATAAATTATTATATCAATGCAATAGTAGGGACCAATAATGAGATCTCTTTGGTTGTAATTTCTGAAGGGACATCATATACACAACAATATTATAAGAATCAACAAGTATTTCTCCTTCAAGTGGATAAACAAGAAATGGAGAGAGGGATTATATGTGGCTTTAAAAGCCACTATAGGAAATTTATTAAAGGAGTTTTCATATTGTGTAAATATGATTACATTGTTATTATGAAGGAGAAAGGTTTCAATTTTTGGAGGAGTTGTTGGTCAAATACAATGCAACAAGGATAAACATAATGCATCATCCTATAATGGCACATCATGTTAAAGTTATCTAGGTAGATCAAAAAAATGTCACAAGATATTCTAAGCATATTGTGATTCACCATAGAAAAATCTCTTGGAGTGATTGGACTTGGCAAGTTAGGTCATATGGCAATGTTTAGAAAGGACTCTCACACTAAGCACCAAGAAATGTGAGAATTTTTCACAGATGGACCATATCATGAGATGAACTCCAATGTACTAGCATTCCAGTTTACATCTCATGGTGCTTTCAAGGGGAAAATATAGAAGGTATACCCAAAGTTTCCAATACCTATAATCAAGGTAGAAGCTATGACACTTGAGGAGCATTTGGGAGATATTGTTGGTGATATCAATTTAAGGTATGGTAAGATCCACAATTAGGTGGTGAATCAAGAGGACTGAAGGGTCTTAATGCATTGGTAGCATTGAAAGAGATGTTTCAATATGCAGGTGCAATTCCTGGTATCATATACAATGTAACTTGGTAAGTTTTATGTGACACCTCAACTCGATCACTTTGCTCTTGTAAAAGTTATTAAAAGAAAATATTGTGTTAAGCAAACTTTTGCAAACTACTATAGAATTTACTAAGTTCATAAAAGGAAATGATATTTATCAAATGTAGATTGGAATGCTTCTCAAAGACTAGGTTGTTCATTATTGCAAGAAGACACAATACTCACCTCAACTAAAAAAAAAATCTTTCTTCCAAAATCTACAAATTTCAAATTCTCCTTTTTGTAAAAATGACTTATGTCACTTATTGTAACCTAAAGGTTAGGAAATGAACCTTGTTTCTAGAAAAGCAATGAAAATCTTAACCAAATAAGGCTTATTATTTTCAAAAGCATTGTATTTCAAAAAGGAAGTTGGGGTGGTTACCAAGTAGTTATGGGGTAGCTATAAGAAAGAATCCTATAAACACATGGTTATTGGGATTATAAAAGAGACTTTTCCAAAGGGGAAACCTTGGACAAATTTTCAGAAAGACTTTTTGTGACTCTTGTCTTTACACTTTATACAAAAAGGGTTTCTGAGATTGAATAATTTCATAAAGATAATAAAGAGTGAATTTAGTTTATATATCCTAAATGTGTTTCCAAGTTTTTTTTAACTAATTTCTCATACATTGAATTTGTAATTGCTTTGTTTAATTGATGAATTCATTGGTCATCTACTCAAACAATATATGCAACTGATGAAACACACTCATACCCTGGTATTTTGGTTTGAATTTGCTAAGGTAATTTGTTTCCTCATATGTTGAAACTCACTATTCTCTTTCATCATTATTACATATCAAAACACATTTTGTCGTAAACACCCCTTTGTAATTTTTCGTCCATTGTGAAATCTCAATTGGTATTTGTATGTCTACCATTGGGATTTATGTTATTCGTGTTTATTTAGTTTTCTATTTTCACATTTTTGTACTTTAGGATTAAAATTACATGAAAATCTCAAATGCCTCCATCATACAAGATAGCCTCCCCTCTCAAACACAAAGGAAGATTGCTATTTCATAGTGATCTCTCCAACTGTTGTAACATTTGTCACTATCCATTAGACGAGTCACTTTCAAATCTATAGTAACAAATCTATTTACCAACACACCCATAAGATGGTGACTATGAAGGCTAATGAGTTGCTAAGTAGGAGTAAAGTTTCACTCAAATGTAATGTTTAATCCATCACCTTAGATTAGGCTATTTAATGAATGCATTAACCATCATCGTATTGTGCAACAAGGACTCCCTTGTACGTTTTGAGATAGAAAACTATGTGCTAGACGAGGATTTTAAAGCTAAATTTATGAGCAAGCATACACACCAAACACTGTTTAGTGGCTACAATCATTTGCCAAGCATTAAGAAGATTGAAGTTGTTCGCTACCCACTCCAATTAAAACTTCAAGGCCATTGTGGAGAGACAAAGAAGTATATCCCAAAAGGATATAATTGATTTATACAAGACTTTCAAATCCTTAAAAGGGATGTCCTTCTAACACTAAATGGGCACTTTCGTTAATAGCCCTAAAAAGAAGTAGCTAATTATTTCATTATTATAATTCTACGTTCTTTTTAGATTCTATGCCTAATGGATTAGCTTTTGGACTCATCCTTGCAAGTGAGGATCCCTTGAGAGGTCACCATGAATTATAGAGCTTTGCTCTTTGTTTGCCTTTTTATGTCATGGAATTTTATTATAGATCCATTTTAAAGGTGTCATTCAATGCAACTTCAGGGCAATGGCTAACACACAACTTTAAGATTTATTAGATTGACATATTATAAGATTTCCCAATTAATGTATATTACCATCTCAATGAATTATGGGGCCCACCATTTATCAAAGCCAACATAATTGAGGTATTTTGTGAATGGTTCATGAAAGATTCCACTTGGCCAAATCTCAAAAATCATGAATCTTGTTAGTCTAATAAGCTTATAGAATTACACTGTAAGAGCAAAGCAACTTGATGTTCATGGTGGGATTCATTATCTTTTAAAATAGGTTCAATGAGGAAAGGCGATAACATTAGAAAAACTACATAGCACACTATCATACAAGGTTTCAAGGATGCCAAATTGACACCAATTTTTTATCATGTATTTGGCTAGTTTTCAACATGCCACCAATATTGGGACCTGTACCAAAAGGAAGGAAATACCCAAAACGTGATAGCAGATCATTCACTAAAAGCATTTGCTTAGTGTACAAGGTGTCGTTGTTGTGATAGTTGTACGAAACAGTACTTCGATTATTGAACACCTACAGGTAGCCAAAACCCTATCTCAAAATCCAAGTTCTCATGTAGGTCAGACCAAAATAAGATGGGAACTCATTCTTCCATCAATGCCATGGGAATTTTAGCTACCAAAAGTATTTCACGCCACACGAAGCACTAGAATGTGTTGATAGGAATGCTACATGCCCTACACACTGCCTTAATCAATGTTCATGTCTGCCATCTTCCAAATCATTTGTGACATCTTCAAATCATTTCTTTCAGAGCGATTGTTTAAAAGGGCACTTTGATTTTGGGTGATATATTTCTCCTCATTGTAAAGGGGGGATAGATAGCAAGGGCTAAAGTGCCTAGTAAACTCTCCAAAAGATTTTTTTATTTTCAAGCCTTTAAAGTAGTAGATTGTTCCTTTGAATGTTTTAGTTAATTAAGCTCTATCTAACCATGTCAATTGACCCTTTACATTTATCAATAAATTGATGAATATGATTATCTCCTAGTTGTTTGTATTTGTGAACATATTAGCCATCCATTTAATTTGTGTTAGCTGTTTTAGTTTGTTTAAGAATTTTAAAATTTTTGGTATTGAAATAGTGCATGATCATGTCATTTTCTCTTAGAATTGTGACTTTAAGATAAATGAGCTATGTATAAACTTTGATGTCAATAACTCTCTTGACAAAATGTCAAAGTAGTTTAATTTTGTTTTCAAGCAATTTCTTCTCATTTCCTTTCACAAATTAATAAATCTATTAAAAATCATAAATAGAGCTAGCTTTTAAAATCTTGGAGGTTATCTTGCAACTCAAGTGGCATATTTTTTAGATTCCCCATATTGATATAAAGGGTCTATAAATTACAAATTTTAATAACAAATCAAAAATAGCACTATTGTTTTTTTTATAGTACTAAAGAAAATCCATTGTATATTTTATCTATATAACATGTAACTTGTAAAAGGACATTTAATGAAAAAATATAGCTACATATCCATCTTTTCATGGTTTGAATTGAGTATGAATTGCAAAAACATCGTTGAACAATGTTTATTTGACATATTTTTGAACAGATCAAAATAGTGTTGACATTTTGTTTTCAACCTTTTAATTGATGATTTTTTGTATATATTTTCTGTCAAATAATTCTTAACACAAAATCCTTTATCCAACAACACCTTATTCACAAAGTTATATTCTTACATATATTTGATATTGCACATTATAATACAAAATTTAATTATGAACAAAAAATAATATGACATACACAGATAATTAAAGATAGGAATGAATACATCCAATCCTATTTTTTTCTTCCATATAACAATTTATTCAAGTCAAACATTAAGAAAAACAAATTTTCCTCAAAATTGATGATCTTTTGTATATATATTCTGTCAAATAATTCTTAACACAAAATCCTTTCTTCAACACCTTATTCACAAAGTTTTATTCTTACACATATTTGATGCTGCACATTATAATACAAAATTTAATTATGAACACAAAACAATATGACATACACAGATAATTAAAGATACGAATGAATACATCCAATCCTATTTTTTCTTCCATAACAATTTATTCAAGTCAAACATTAAGAAAAACAAATTTGTTTATATTTCACTACAATTTTTCCTCGAAATTGATGATCTTTTGTATATATTTCGTCAAATAATTCTTAACACAAAATCCTTTATTCAACACCTTATTCACAAAGTTCTATTCTTACATATATTTGATGCTGCACATTATAATACAAAATTTAATTATGAACACAAAACAATATGACATACACAGATAATTAAAGATACAAATGAATGCATTCAATCCTATTTTTTCTTCCATAACAATTTATTCAAATCAAACATTAAGAAAAACAGATTTATTTATATTTCACTACAAATTTTCCTCGAAATTGATGATCTTTTGTATATATATTCCGTCAAATAATTCTTAACACAAAATCCTTTATTCAACATGTTATTCACAAAATTCTCTTCTTACATATATTTGATGCTGCACATTGTAATACAAAATTCAATTATGAACACAAAACAAAATGACATACACATTTGAATTAATACATCCAATCCTATTTTTTCTTCCATAACAATTTATTCAAGTCAAACATTAAGAGAAAACAAAATTCAGCATGTTCAGTCAGTGAAATGTTATTCATATTGCTGTGTTTAATGAAGATGGAAATTAGAAACTGCATTCTAGGAGGATAACGACGTTTGTTGATATACATAGACTTGCATATTCAAGACTAATTTATGCACAAGGAAAGCAACAACGTAATTCCCATAAATAGATTATCCTGATTTATAAAGATCCTTAATATCAAAATCTAGTTACTTTACCTCAAAAAACAAAAAGAGTTCCATCGTTTCTATCACCATTCGACTAGTTGAGCTATGATATGTTCCTTTCCTCTACTTCACTAAACTTAAACTTCTTGGAGGAAAACAAATGCGGACATTTCGACTCCAATTCTCTCAATTTGTCTTTCAGTTCAACCACTGTCGCATAATTGTTGTCATCTAACCATTGCTCAACAGCAGTGATCGTTGATAGCAGGTCTTCTGCCAAATCAGCGTCCATAGAGCCTTCACTCTTTGCCTTCATAGCCCTATTTTTCATGTTCCAAACATTACATTCAAGAGCGTTTTTGGCAACATGCTTTTCCCTCACTTCTTCGTCCTCCCTGCGAAATATTTCTGCATCAGCTATCATTTTATCTATCTCTTGAATGCTCAGTCTCTCACCTTCATTAGTAATAGTAATCCCGTTGCTTGCTCCGCTTCCCTTGTCGTGGGCTGAAACGTTAAGAATTCCATCTGCATCCACTTCAAAGCAAACTTTAATACTTGGCACTCCGGCTGGGGCGGGATGGATTCCTTTTAACACAAATTCCCCGAGTAGATTGTTCTCTGCAACCAAAGGTCTTTCACCTTCGTGAACTGGAAAACTTACAGCTATCTGATCGTCACGTCTTGTAGTGACGATTGACACCCTCCGAGTGGGAAGAGGAGTATTTCGCGGAACAACTACTTTCATCACACCATTATCCACGGAAATTCCAAGACTCAAAGGCGTGACATCCACAATGACAATGTGAACATCCTCCTTGTTCAGCGTAGCTGCCTGAAGCGCAGCACCATAGGCTACTGCTTCGTCCGGATTTACAGCTTTGGAGAGCTCCTTTCCATCGAAGAAATCTCCAACCAATTCCTGCACCTTTGTTATTCGCGAGGAACCCCCTACTAATACAATATCGTCAATTTCGTTCTTACTCAACTTGGCATCTTCCACGCATTTCTTCATAACTTCCATGCATTTCTCAAACATATCAATGTTGAGCTCTTCAAACTTTGCTCTCGTGATCTTCAAGAAAAAATCATGTCCTTCGTAGAGACTGTCAATATCAATTACAGTCTCTACTACTGAAGACAAACTTCTCTTTGCCCTCTCGCATTCTGAACGCAGTCGTCGAAGAGCTTTGGCACTTGCACTTAAATCTGTTTTGTACATCTTCTTGAACCTCTGAGCACAGTAGGCTAGCATCCTATTGTCAAAATCTTCACCTCCCAAATGCGCCTCTCCCCCAACGGCTTTCACCTCAAATTTGCCTCTCTGAACTACAACAATGGAAACATCAAAGGTACCTCCACCAAGGTCAAACACCAGAATGTGTTTCTTCTCTTCCTTAGCTCTACCAAAGCCATAAGTTATGGCTGCAGCGGTCGGCTCATTGATGATCCGCATAACATTCAGACCTGCAATTCGGCCGGCGTCTTTAGTCATCTTCCTCTGGGAGTCACTGAAGTAGGCAGGCACAGTAATGACTGCATTTTTCACTTCACTTTCTAGATACTGTTCAGCTATAGTTTTCATTTTTGTTAACACCATGGATGAGATTTCTTCTGGCGCAAAAAGCTTCTTCTCACCCTTGTAAGTCACCTCAACCATTGGCTTGTCATTTTTCTGCGAAACAACATTGAAAGGCCACAGTTTCATGTCGGCCTGCACAGAAGAATCAGTAAATCTTCTTCCAATAAGTATTTTCACATCGAAGACGGTGTTAAGAGGATTAGAAGAAATCTGAAACTTGGCGGCGTCTCCCACAAGTCTCTCGAGGGCTGTGAAAGCAACCATAGAAGGAGTAGTTCTGTTACCTTGATCATTAACAATGATTTCCACTCTGTCGTTCTGCCATGCTCCCACACAGCTATAAGTTGTTCCCAGATCAATGCGGATGGCTTTCTCTTTTCCCTTCCCATCCATTTGCTGCCCACGCTTTCTCTATTTCCTAGTTGAATAAGCTGTTAAAACTTATCTACAACAAATGATCTTTCTCTGTCTTCCTCTTCACCTTCGAACGAAAACTTGCAGCAGGAAAGTTCATAACCCGGTCTGCTAAGTTCATTAGAATTGAGTTTAGAGTAAAGCGCTAATAGCCTTCACATACCAGACAAGTAAACTATGTTCGTACTCACTGTCGTAAACTGTACCAGCCAAGGAGCTTCTCTAACATATCAAACATCATATCTCCAAGAGGATTTCCCAAGATTCGGTTTTCATAAGTATGTTTAACTATACGGCACTGGCTATAGAGGCAACAATTTCTACCGGGCCATGGATGCATGGCATGGATACTGCTGCCTCGTTTTTCTCGTCCCAGCTCCTCTGCCTTCCTTGTTTCTCTCGCCAACGTGCGTGCTTGGATCCCGTGCAGACTTGACGGACCAAACGAAACAGACGGCCACACAAACAGACGGAGACCGGGACAGACGTTTCCGTAGAAAGTTCAAAAAATGAGCGGGATTTTCAAAATCAAGCGGGATTTTTAAACTGAGCTGGATTTTTAAAAGTGAGTTGGAGAAAATTACAGGCAGCAGTTTTGAAAGGAGAATGGCTGGCTGCGTCCGCTATGGAGAGTGACAACTATGAAAAAGAACACGGATATTCCACGGTTTTGTGCTCTGCATTGTTCTAACAGTGATCGCCATTGCAGCACAGGGGTCTGATAATGTCAATGTAGCTTCTTCTTTGTGGAAATCATTATGCTCACAGCCATCAAGCTTCCTCTCATTAGATCCATACCAGTTTCCCTTTTAACTTGAACAGCGGCGCCCCCGTTTGCTCCTTCCTTTTGTTGAGAAAACAATGTCTGCATTCTCTTTTTGCTGTATTCTATCCATCATTCTTGAAATGCACGAGCTCGCCACATAATGGAGATCGGCCTGCCCTAACTCGAGCTCTTGCATTTGCTTGCAAATTTCCAAAATATTTCAACATATCCATTGGCACCCTCCTCATCACGTGGTCCTCTGTTGAAAGTTTCTAAAGTCTTAAATATTGGTGCCCTCTCCATCTTCAATGTGAAGCTTCTTGAGCTCCTTCCTCTTGGTCGTGTTCCATCTCTGGGGAATATGGCATTCCTCTGTTTGTTGGGATGTTTTTTGAGGACCTATCAACAAACATCTGATGCGTGCCTCGGAGTCTCTTCATTGGTGCACATTTAAAGCCTCTATGGCCTTTTCAACAGTCATTTTGGTGTGCCTTCAACCCACAGTTTTCCTTCATGCGTTGGCTCCACTCCATCGAGCCCCTTCAGCTGCTCCATTTTGTGCATCCTTGCATTCACCATGGCGCCCCTGTTGCATTTTGATGGATGTTCACAGCCTCTTCTTTTTGATGTGTTCTCGTCACAAGCGCAGATCTCTTCATGCGCGGGTTCCCTCAAAGGTTCCCTGCAAGTTATTGTTGGGAAACTTGCAGCCAATTAAAGACAATTTCCACATAACCCATAAAGAAATCTATGCATCTAAGTATTCAGAATCCACATGCAAGAGAATAGACAACATACCCATGAAAATATGACACAAGATATACCCTGGGAAAACCCTCAAGAGGGAAAAAACCCAGCCTCCAAAAGCATCCATCTCTCATGTATTATTCAGCAAAAATATTACAATACATCTTCTGAGTCTCCATGAACACCATTGAAGCAACAAGCTCTCTCCAAGCAATCCATGTGAACAAGCATGCAACCACACATCCTGTGCCATGCTTCAAACCCTCACAAATGCTAACCCGAGCTAATCATGCAAAATTGCATCATCTTCAATAACTACCTTTGTGGTTGCTTTTATAGAAGCAAGCTCCCACAAAACCACTAAGTGGTATTGCACAAAACTATGTGACAATAACTATGAGATTACAAACCATTTCCCTTTATTTAATATTGGATGCTTTATTTATTATTTTCCAATATTAAATAATTACATTTTATCAACTTAACTTATGTGCCAATGTTACATGCAACATTAAGTGGCCCCAAGAATAATTACATTAAATACATAATGCAAGGTGTACAACACACCTTTTCCCAACATTCTCCCACTTGTTGTATACATTGCATAAAGGGAACGAGTAACCTCAAAACATGAATTAAATGAACAATCCATATAGCCACATATACCATCATGGAATCAAAATGCTCCATGTGCTCCATCAAGATACCTGTAACAAGAATCAAAGCGACCACCATCCCAAACATGAATGCTCTCATCCTCCATCATGCCAATGCACAAAGATAAGAAGCCATCCAATAGAGAAACCACTCAATCTGTCACAACGAAGCATAAGTCCTGCTCAATTGATATCCCAGACACATACACTCAATCCAAAAGTATCAATATGCACCAGTAGCTGTCAAGATACACAAAACCAAAGCTGAAATAACACCCACAGCAAGTGCCAATACATCCAACTGTCCATACCTCCAAGGTATACAAAACATAGTAAACTCATGCCATAAACATATACACCCATAAACTGCAATCATAAACTCCATGTGCAAAACTTGTCCAAGAATGACTTACACATCCAAGAGCTCCCACTGCATGGGTAATGCAAATCTGAAAAAGATCAAGGCATACCAAGTCTACCAATAACATCATATAGAAAGTGTAAACTATATCATGTAGTAACAAGGAATCATCCACAATGATATCCAAACCTGTATATCAATCCCCTGTAAGAAAAATCTCCTACATACACCTCTAAAAGCCAACTGTGTCAAGTATGATCTCCTCCACTACACCCCAAAAGAAAAGCCATAACAACACCCAACCGTTCAATCTCCAAGATCAAACATAACATATGTATCATGTAATCAACATGGTTGTAAGCTTCTCAAGCCAAACAAGATCAAACTAAATCCATTCCCAATGAAGGAAATAAGCCCAATACATCTCCTAAACTCAACATCAATGAGTGTAATCATAATGCATAAGGAGATAAACATGCCAACACTCCTCAAAAGAACCCTCCAAAACCATATATCCATAGCTCAAGATTCTTATGCATGAGAAGATAAAGCATAAAACACAAAGTACCTGAAAGTAACAATGGGAAATACCTCTCAAGTGAAACTGCCGAGTAAACCAAGAGCGGGGAATGAGAATGCTCCTCCAAGAAATCCAAGTCATCATGACTCATCCAAAAACATTCTCCTCATAGGTCCATGTTGAACTCACGTCCAACCAAGGTGTAGGCTCCTCAGACTCCCTGCTAAAATCTCATCAAGAGTATCCATCTCAACACATGTCTCTAATCATAAGAGAACTCAAGCCTCACCTATGTCTCCAAGCATCCACAAGTACCTGTAACCAACCAATCCATGCCAAACTCCAAATGCAATATAGCACCATCATGAAGTAATCAAGCAAATGTCGATGTACTCAATACCAAGAGAACCACACAAGATCAATGTCATATATCCAATCGTGAATCAAGAACATAACCATGACATCATGATCTAAACATCTCCTTATAGGAGATCACATGCACCATAACATATATATACATCCTGGTCTCAAGAGAGCATGTAAAATGTCAAACTCTAAATGCATATCAAGAGTAAACCATGACATCCATAACAAATATACTCTAAACCAAGAAACCATATCTCCAATCACATGGAGATAACCTTACCAAATGATGCATCCATGTCACTGCCAACAACTTCCACTGAACAATGATACCGAGTCACACATGGCATCATGACAACCATCCTCTCCATGAAGATCATCCAAGTCTACACACATAACTGAAATGTCAGTAACATAAAAATAGAATCATAATCTCCAAGCCAAGAAGATACCTACAACCGCCAAACCATCATAAACATATCCATCACCGCCAAAACCATCACTGTCAAAAGCTCCCACTAAAAAGTGTAATCAAGCTATCCATGACATCATGATAACAATCTCCTCATGAAGATCAACCAAAGGCCCTCACACAATCAAAGAACTCAAATATAACAAGAGCTCCCAAAAGGAAAAGTAAAACCATGATCTTCATACCACGAAGATACACCGCCATAACCATAATCAGGAACCAATCCAACATCACCAACAATGCACCTGCATAAACTATCATGACATGCCAAAGTCTCTAAAGCACAAGAAACATCCATGACACCATGATCACCACCAAATGTAACAACTCAACCCAACCGTGTCCACATATCTGCATAATCATAGTCAACTACATATATCTCATATCATGACTGTACCTGGTAATACCATCTCATATCCTTAACATGACAACAAAACCAGCAAAACAAGTGACTAAACCAAGCCACCAAAACTGAACATGTATCAACATTGAAATATCAATGGGCAAAGACAACCCATGTCCAAGTCATAAATGCAATATGTAAGTATAGACCGCCTACAATATTGCACAACTTGTAGATATATCAATGAAGCATATAAATCCAACTATATACTGATAACCATGTCAAAAATAAAATAATCTGAGATATACAACTGAGCATACAATGAATCCAACATCAAATCTCCGAGATCCGAGCATCCATAAACTCACAGTATCACCATAGTCAAAGACACCCATATACAACTCAGATAAATAAAACAGAAAATAAACCATGCCAAAATATCTTCAAACCTGATCCACTGTATAGTTCTCTGAACAAGCTTTCCGTTGACTATTCGAAGTCCAAAATCCGACTTCGTATGCACCCGATATCACCTCTCGAAACTCAAAACAAACATCTGACTTTGAACAAGAAAAACACTGTCAAAACTACAAAATCCGGAAATGTATCTGTCACCACAGCGTAGATCTCTGAATCAGCTTTCCAACGAATCCAAGAAGACAAAAAACGGACAATCTGAACAAAAGTTATGCCCCTTCGAAGTAAAACTGTACTTTGCACCTGAGGCAAAAAAAATTTAGCCACCACTAGTGGCTAGGCGGCGGCCCCACCCGGGCGGCGCCGCTCCTTAGGTGGCGGATTCCAAAATAATTAAACTTTATTTAATTGCATTTTGCATGGCCCATGAAAATCCGGCGAAATTTATATTTTAAAAAACATTTAAAATGTTTAATAAAAAACAACAAAATTTATTTAAAAATTTTAGACCCCACATGGGGTCGGCGGTACACAGGGCCCCGCCGGCGGTATGCCCACTGACAGGGCTGCCGGCGGTACCTTATGGTACCGCCTGCACCCTGTCAGCGTCGGCTGACGCAAGCAGGGGGTGGGGTACGGGGATGGCCCCGCCTCCCCCAAAAACATTTAAATTTTTTCAACATTTTTTTTTAAAAAGTTTTCAAATCAATATCAATCTTTATTGATTCATTTTTTTTTTAATTTTGCAGGTGCGAATTTTAATGGCGACGGAAAAAATTATATATATTTTTTTACGTCCGTACGATTTGAGCATGGGTAAAATAATTTTGCAATTTTTCACAATAACAGAAATAGGTCAAATTATATATCAATTTTCGTCTCTCGGCCAACCCAGATCCAACCGTGAAGTCTATTTTGGGCTAGAAGATCATCTGTGAAAGCTCACCCCCAAAACCCCCACTTGAATACAAAACCAAGAAATCTATTTCACCCAAAATTTCTCACATCCCAGATCCACAAACAACCCATTTAATCAGCAAACCCAAAACCCTCAGATCTGCAATAAACAACCCGCAACACCTTCATATCCTGCCATGTCTTTGATTCTCACATGCAACGCATAGATTCAAACTTAAACAAGATTTTTCTCAACCAAGGGTTATACAACCACAACCAAAGCTCTGATACCACTTGTTGGGAAACTTGCAGCCAATTAAAGACAATTTCCACATAACCCATAAAGAAATCTATGCATCTAAGTATTCAGAATCCACATGCAAGAGAATAGACAACATACCCATGAAAATATGACACAAGATATACCCTGGGAAAACCCTCAAGAGGGAAAAAACCCAGCCTCCAAAAGCATCCATCTCTCATGTATTATTCAGCAAAAATATTACAATACATCTTCTGAGTCTCCATGAACACCATTGAAGCAACAAGCTCTCTCCAAGCAATCCATGTGAACAAGCATGCAACCACACATCCTGTGCCATGCTTCAAACCCTCACAAATGCTAACCCGAGCTAATCATGCAAAATTGCATCATCTTCCAATAACTACCTTTGTGGTTGCTTTTATAGAAGCAAGCTCCCACAAAACCACTAAGTGGTATCACACAAAACTATGTGACAATAACTATGAGATTACAAACCATTTCCCTTTATTTAATATTGGATGCTTTATTTATTATTTTCCAATATTAAATAATTACATTTTATCAACTTAACTTATGTGCCAATGTTACATGCAACATTAAGTGGCCCCAAGAATAATTACATTAAATACATAATGCAAGGTGTACAACACACCTTTTCCCAACAGTTATGACGCCTTCCTCATTTTTCTCTGACCCGCATTTGTTTGAGATCTCTAGTGCCGGCTCGTTCCTTCAAAACGTTTTGCTTTTGCTCAGAAGTTTTGTAAGGATTTCAACAAATCCATTTTATATATTAGCGCCTCCCCATTATTTGCTTAAAAGCTCCTGCGGACTTTTCAACAAATCCATTGCAATGGCTTTGTTTCCTTTTGCCGCGCCCCTGTTGAATCAATGGCCTCCTGCATTCCTTGCGTGCATTAGAAGTTATTACACCCTTTTCAACATACTTCATTTGATGTATCCTGCTCGTAGCATTTCCCATGAGATCACATTTATTTTAAGGCATTCTGATCGCTTTGATGGGCGCGCATACCTTGCCCATTGCATTTGTTTAAAAGTTTTTAAGGCATTTTAAACAAATACACTTATGCGTACTTTGGAGTTTCATTTTGATTCGTTCCAACAGAGAAGCCCGTCCCCTATTATCTGGCATTCCAATTTTCATTGCATACAGATCTTGTTAAGAGGCATTCTCATAAACTAGCTACTTGCCTGAATGGTGCTCCTTTCACTTTTCTGCATATATGTCCTCATTCCTATCAGCTGTCACCGGTGGCATTCATATTCTTTATGGTGAAGAAACTCTGTAGAGTCATCTTATTACTTACTCCCTGCCAGCGCACGAGCTTCTCCTCTCAGTGAGCCATTTTCAACTAAGATACAATCTGATATTTTTAATGCTGCGTTGTTGTTTCTTCACAATGGCAGCCTCATGTTTGCTTGAAAGTTCCAGAAAACATTTCAACAAATTCATATTGTGCATTATGATCTTAGCTCAAGCCACGGTGTTGACTCCTCTGTTTGCATTTGCTTGAGGTCTCTAAAACTTTTAATGGGTTCATTTTGGTTTATCCTGTGGTGTCTTTGCACTTGCTTTGAAGTCAAACCACTTTTGCTTGAGGGGTGCCTGGCCTTCCTCTAGTTGTTGTGTTATTGGGTTCATTGAAGCCTTCCCTTCCACTATTCTCTTTTTAGATCATTAGACTGCACAAGGGGAATCACAGCTTAATACCATCATGTAAATGAGAAATGAACATTTCCTCACCCATGATTTCAGCTTTCCCAAGCCTATTGTTTTCCAATCACCCTCATATAGTTCAGTATTGTACAATATAAAACAGAGCATTCTTTGTCGCCCAATATTGCTGTTCAAAAAATCTTAACTTTTCAGTGTCATGGAGTTAATTCAAACCATCAAGCAAGATTACAAGTGTGACTTCGTCCATGGTGAATGGCATTATTCTCTTTAAGTCAATTGAAGAAATCTATAACAATGACAAATGAGAATCTACTGTTGAAACAATGTTTAGCAATTCATGCCCTTCAAAACCATAGTGTGCTCAAGCAGGATGGAGCATGGAGCATGTCGGGGCCCATGTAGCCCGACTAAAAAAAAAATCGTTTTCAAACAACTTTCATACTCAAATCGGTCTGTGATAACTTGTGAAATCCTCCGGCGAGAAAATCTAAACAAGTTTGCCATTAAAATTTGCTTTCTGACACTTTTGAAAAACAAGCAAAATTGGCCAAGTTGGCTCTGGAATTGGCCTTGAAAACCAGTCCAATGATCTCCTAGAGACATAAAAACTTGCAGGCATGTAGACATTGGTCCAGAGATTTGAATGCAAAAGACGGCTCGGCAAAAGGAGTTACGAGGTGAAAAATATTAATCATCAAAGTTGCTCAGTTGAACTTTCTGCAACAATCAGCTGTTCTAAACCAATTAAAACTCACTTAATCACCTCGTTGGAAAAATACCAAATCAACTCCTAGCAAGCTGCCACTGGACACAGTGAATCATTTTGGCACAGTGAACATGTGTGCAAGAGGGCTTGGCTTGAATCATCACCCATCAAAAGATACTAAAGGTCAAAGTTGACCTCTCATAAAGGTTTCCGTAAATGCAGTTGCAAAATTGAAGAAATTCCATTTGGTTTTGATCTGCCAAAAATAGCAAATCAACTCATAAAGCTCTGAAAACTGACATGTGAGTTCACTTTGGCATGGAGAACTGAGAACAACAATCGGTTTGACTTGACAGTCAACCAGTTGCAAAATGCAAGCTCAAACGGGAGGCAACTTTACAGAAATGAAGGTTTGCAAACAGTAGAAAAGTGTCAAAACCCTCCAACTTCACTTTTCGAAACCCTGACAAAGCTCATCGTGGGAAGCTGAAACTTGACATGCCTACTCACATAGGACATATGAGTGGGTGTGCAAATGGGTTTTGCACCAAATTCAACAGGCTCCAAAATATGACCCTCCAAAGTAGGTCACTTAAGCAGATTCTTCAGGTGCACTTCTGAAAGTGGAGAGGCAAAATCTTGAAATGGGCATCTCAAATTTGTGAAATTTGAGCGTGCCAACATGAGGTAATAACATAATTGAGTAATCGAGATTCAGGAAAAGTTCGTTGCAAAGGAAGAACCTGACGTTTTCTATTAGCCTCCAAAATTCTCGATGATGCCAAAATTCTTGAAATATTGTAAAAAATAAAAAGTCAAAAAGTCAAGTAAAGCATTATTTTAATCACAAATATACAGTGGAAAAGATTAAGAACATACAAACACATTTTAATAGTATTTTCTTCTGATGAGTTAATTAAATGCTTAATGTTTCATTTGAAAAGTGACATTATGTTGATGCGGGTCCTTAAAGATGTCAAGTTATAACAAGAAATGTAGGTACTTGTGTAAATTAGTTCTCATGGGAAATAGTGAAGAACAGAGTGGTAAGTCAGATTTGGTGACAAGTGTCAAACCTGAGGTAAAGCTACGAAATAAATACCCAAAGGCGAATAGTGGGTAACTAGGAAAGAGAAAGACCCAAGTTTTTGATTAGTTGGTAGAATTACTAGTTTTTCTCGACTTCCACCAATAGATGTTTTTCTCGATAACAAAACTCATCATCAAGATCGAGAATTTTGAGAGGAAGCGTTTGTGACTTGTTCCCACATTTTTGAAGATTGAGAAAACTCGATAAACTTTACCCACGATTAGCTGCTAGTCTATAATCCAAGATCTTCCTAGACAAGTTGAATTTAATCGTTGAGAATGAGTAAATATGTGATAGGGTGGGGTGGCTAATGTATTTAAATTTCAAAATGATGGAAGTCCACTTACATGGTAAACTTTAACTTTTGATCACTTTCTAGAATAATTTGTCATGTTTACTATGAAGGTTGGTATAGTTTTTATAATGAGTATGAAAACTTCTCTCTCCTGATTTCTCATCTGATTTCATAAAAATCATATTACAAAGACTACAATGATGATAACTCTAAATCAACAATTACTTGTGTTGATTTTAAAATTGATTTACAATTGTTCAACCATAAACTTCAATTTGCAAGTAAACAAATAACTTTATTTAAATAGATTTCATGAAATTCATTACACAGGTTTGACAACTCCATTTCCCTTTGTTCTTCCAATTCTTCATCTCATGAACTCCAAAAGTTGAGTTGCTTTCCACACTCACATGCCTCTTAACGGACCCATTTCATTATTTGCATTCTCCCTTTGAATATTCTTACTCCAATAACGACCCTCTATGTAATGCCTTCGCTGGTAGAATCTGCTATTTACACTCAACCATTCCATTATTCATTTCTCACGCTGCTTCCCACACCAGTACCAGTTCAATTTCTCTATGTATATTCCTTTCCTAGCACTAATTTTCTCCTTGTCTTACATGCTCCTCTAATTTCAAACCCATCTCATATGCTCCCTTTTATGTACAATTTCTTCATGGTGCGAGCAAGGAGAAATTTCCTTTGTTTTATGCTTAGTTCCTTCCTCCTTCCCACCACGTCTCCTTTCATTTTCCAGTCAGGTTTGAAGTAATGCTCCTCTTATGGAAGCTTGAAGGTGTAAATTTCTCTTAACTAATATTTAAATCGACCTTCTTAATAAATGAATTTCCTTTCAAATGTGTGGTTGTCCATTGGTATTATTTAAAGCATTTGATTAAAATCTTTAATCAGACTTTTGGAAAGAAATAAACTTACACCCTTTTCCGACATGGCACTTCAAGATCGATTCAAATTACATCATCTAGAGGGCTAGACCTAATTCCTCGGGGGCTCATCTTTGACGGCCTTGCGTAGGTATATAATTCGCAGAGGGCTAGAGAGAGTGTTGGAGAGGGTGGGAGAGGGTGGGAGAGGATTGGAGAGAGTGGGAGAGGGTAAGGAAGGTGGAAAGGGTGGAGGGCTGAGGCCCCAGGGTAGTGGCTGGACAGGCTGGGAGGGGAGGGTGGAGAGGGATGGAGGGGAATGGTGGTAGGGCTGGAGGGTGGAGGGAAGGGCCGAGTGGAGGGTGGAGACTGGAGGATGGAAGGTGGAGGGTGGAGAGAGTGGGAGATGGCTGGAGAGGGCAGGAGAGGGTGGGAGAGGGTTGAGAGAGGAGCTGCAGAGGGCTGGAGAGGGTGAGAGAGTGAGCGTGGGAGAGGGCCAGAGAGAGTGTTGGAGAGGGTGGGAGAGGGTCCACCATATCCCACCCTCTCCTAACCTTTCTAACACCTTCTATAATCTTCCACCCTCTCCCACTATCACCCACTCTATAACACTCTCTCCAACCCTTTCTCACCCTCTCCCACCCTATCCAACCCTTTCTCACCCTCTCCCACTCTCTCACACCCTCTCCTCCCACCCTTTGCCCACCTGATGCAGAGGGAAGGTGGAGACTCCTCAAAATGACCTTACAAATGATCTTCGTGAATCAATTTCAAAATGTGGGTTTCAAAGAACTCATCAAAATTCCACCATATAGCATGTCCTCCCTTGTAGCACAGGCAACCTAGTTTAATCCACTTTACACTCACGCTTTCCAAAACACTTAACAAATAAAATATGGATTTAGACACCCATTAAGGACTTACATAACATAATTTAATATCAGATATAACTCCCTTTGACCAGTTTAATCAATGGCTGGTGGATACTTTGTTGATGCCGGGCCGTGTGGCTATGGATGGGATCTGTGATGAGCATTGACAATGGCTAGAGGAGAGGAGAACTTCTTATTCTGAAAAGGAAAACGCAAAGAAATGAAGAGATGAAATAGAGAACCACAATAGTTTCTAAATTAAGACAATGATCTTAAATAGTTATGAATTTATGAATTTGGTGAACGATGGATATTTTGTGTGATGAATTTATAAATTTGGTTGGATGGATATTTTTAGTGACGTGAATTTATGATTTTGGTTCTAGATGGATATTTTTAGTCTCGTGAATTTATGATTTTGGTTCTAGATGGATATTTTTAGTGACATGAATTTATGAATTTGGTGGAATTTATGAACTTATAATGATGAATTTATAATAGTATATATTTTATGACTACCTACTAGATCATGATTTCTCTTGTTGGAAAATTGTAATATATATATATATGCATTAGACATAAAATGAGCTTTATGTGAATGTTTCAAGTTTATTGTTAGTATGTACACATGTATTAAAATTACATATAGTTCTTAAATTTTGAAATTTGTATGTGTAGACATCCAAATTTGACCAAGTTCCCACATGGTCAAACCCGTCTACTTTATTCATCTATTTCATCAATATTAATTAAATGATTTATTTAATTAATCCTAAAATCCCTAAAGTATTTAATTTAACAATTAAATACTTTACCTTACACCTTTTCCTCTCTAAATTAAATAAACATATCGATTTATTTAATTTAGTCATTTGACCTTTTTAAAATCAATTATAAATTCTTCATTTTTCTCTCTCCTTGTCACATCCTCCATAACCCTCTTTTAATTTGGATTAAGTTAATTAATCCATGATTAGGATGTGCACTCCTTAATCAAGATTAATGTCACATCCTCCATAATCTCCCACTTGCTTCTAATCCCTTATTAATTTCTTTAATCATGTGTTTGCACTAACTATCAATGATTAGCCCGTACCACTGACCAGTCTGCTATTTGTAACATCCAAGTTTGTCAACCTCACACAGCTATTTAATAGCGAGTAGTATATTAATCCTGGATGTGCCAAATTTATTCACAACCACTAGGTAAATTGAAATGGTTGTCCGACCTAAATTTCCCATTAATGGGTGAGCATTTATTCACGAACTACCACAACATTGCCATCTAAACTTGTTGTCCCACCTAAATTTATGCCTAAATTTTTTGCTCCACTCTGCGTCTGGGTCCTCTTAGGTTTTGTTTCATGTTTGCCTCTATTGCAGCCCTCAATACCAGATCTACAGATGCTTTTAACAACGGTCATTTCTTGGGGTGTAGTAGAATATGTTAGGAGAGCCAATGGGTATGAAAATCCTTCCTTTGTGTATATACTCAAGATGAACAGAGGATAATCATGCAGTTACAAAGACAGGTGTGGGAAGTTATACATAATACAATTTGGTGTAGTAAATAAAATAGAGCTCAATTATCGGCTTGAATAGCTTCACATTGGAATGTAATGATGAGAGAGCACAACCCACCTTTACCAAAAAGATACAATTTAAAAAATAAAAGACTCCTCTGATCTTAATAAGTTACACAACTGGATATTTCATATTTTTGGAGGAGTGACC
Organism: Sequoia sempervirens; assembly: GCA_007258455.2. Lineage (NCBI taxonomy): Eukaryota > Viridiplantae > Streptophyta > Pinopsida > Cupressales > Cupressaceae > Sequoia > Sequoia sempervirens. The sequence goes on from VDFB02281492.1 coordinate 331,614,963, forward strand.
AGTCCGTGCTTTTATTTCTGCCATACATGAACAACCAAGTTCTTTCAATATTGTTTTTTATATCTTTTATTTTTCCTGTTCCAAATAGGAAATTTTACATCATTTATTTTTGTTATTTAAAACCCATTGCATATGAATTCACAAGGGTAAAATAATGGAGCATATAATTAGCATATACACTTTTTATCATTTTGTGATATGAACAATTGTCATTTAACACACAATGATGCCCATGAAATGCAATATGGCTAGTGGGTAAGCAATTCCTGTTTTATAGGCATGTACATCCTTTTTTAATAGTGTTTCCATTTTTTTTGTTGGATCTCTATAACCGCCTTATCTAGATATATAAAAACAGTAGTCTGCCATATTATAATATAAAATAACTTATTTTTTTAGTTTATTAAATCTTCCATCTATGCATGAAAACCTATGTGCATTGCAAATATTTTGAAATTTTGGTATATTTTAACTTTGATCAATTCATTTTTGTATGAAGATCTATTAGAGAATTCAATCATCCATGGTGCAAGAAATTTTTATTTTATATATTTAATTATTTTCATATCTTTGAAATCTTCATATCTTCATTATTTTCTTATATAGTTAGTTAAACATTAACATTCCATTGACCTAAAACCAAAAAAGTATTGCACTAGGAAAAGTGTATTGTGTATTACGGATTATGGTGCAGTTCACTAGTAAAAGTGGGTTAAGATTGATTATACCCTAACATCCCCCTGAAATGTTAAATAAAATAAGCTTAAGCAATAAATCATTGGAATTTCATAAGGAAACTCAAAATCACATAGATTTAAAGAACTCAATAAAATGTGGTTTATTTAGATTTTAGGAGACCTATGGAATTGAAATGTAAAACATATTAGGAAATAAAAATGTAATTAAATTTGAATTGATAATGATTATTAATTTGTGAAGGAAAATAAAATACACCATATTAGAATTTAAAATCCCTACAAATAAAATAGATAACTTAGATGACATAGAAATATATTTACAAGTATATATATGTATTTTTTATTAGTTATAATGAGAATCATGAATTCAAATCAAAATAAACAAAGGGGCATGCATAAGGTTTGGTTAAAAATGGCTAAAAAAAATGGGTTGCAAATTTCAAGGGAAAATTGGGTGTCCTATATAGGTAGAACAAATGGTGATTCTTAGTAGAGAAAATTATAGTGTTCAAAATCCATAATCTTTTGTTAGAAGTGAAAAAATAGATGTTTTGTAAATCAGGCCATCTGCCATAGGGAGTAGTCTAAATAATCACCAATTTTTTCCCTTTTAATTTGAAAATCATCCTGTTGTAGCTCTAGCATCCCTATTGATTCGATACACAAGCATTTCACAATGAAATCCGAGGATATCTGAGGAATTTTTTTGAAATGGGGCACTTCAAATTTGTGAAATTTGAGAGTGCCAACATCATGAATGGACAATCAGACTATGGATATACTTTAGAAGGTGGACTTCACTAAGTATTATTTATGATGGATTGTGAGATGAGGTAATGTTTAAAAAAAGCTCTGAAGTTGGGACATATATGAATGTAATAGCTCTCCATTTAATGATTCATTAAAGGGGTAGTGATTTTGGCATTCAACTATTTCTCTTATTGAACAGGGATGATGATGGACATGATTTTTTGTTGGGTTGAGAGCTTT
>VDFB02281492.1:331616750-331634021 GCA_007258455.2 Sequoia sempervirens
TCAGCTTTCCAACGAATCCAAGAAGACAAAAAACGGACAATCTGAACAAAAGTTATGCCCCTTCGAAGTAAAACTGTACTTTGCACCTGAGGCAAAAAAAATTTAGCCACCACTAGTGGCTGGGCGGCGGCCCCACCCGGGCGGCGCCGCTCCTTAGGTGGCGGATTCCAAAATAATTAAACTTCATTTAATTGCATTTTGCATGGCCCATGAAAATCCGGCGAAATTTATATTTTAAAAAACATTTAAAATGTTTAATAAAAAACAACAAAATTTATTTAAAAATTTTAGACCCCACATGGGGTCGGCGGTACACAGGGCCCCGCCGGCGGTATGCCCACTGACAGGGCTGCCGGCGGTACCTTATGGTACCGCCTGCACCCTGTCAGCGTCGGCTGACGCAAGCAGGGGGTGGGGTACGGGGATGGCCCCGCCTCCCCCAAAAACATTTAAATTTTTTCAACATTTTTTTTTAAAAAGTTTTCAAATCAATATCAATCTTTATTGATTCATTTTTTTTTTAATTTTGCAGGTGCGAATTTTAATGGCGACGGAAAAAATTATATATATTTTTTTACGTCCGTACGATTTGAGCATGGGTAAAATAATTTTGCAATTTTTCACAATAACAGAAATAGGTCAAATTATATATCAATTTTCGTCTCTCGGCCAACCCAGATCCAACCGTGAAGTCTATTTTGGGCTAGAAGATCATCTGTGAAAGCTCACCCCCAAAACCCCCACTTGAATACAAAACCAAGAAATCTATTTCACCCAAAATTTCTCACATCCCAGATCCACAAACAACCCATTTAATCAGCAAACCCAAAACCCTCAGATCTGCAATAAACAACCCGCAACACCTTCATATCCTGCCATGTCTTTGATTCTCACATGCAACGCATAGATTCAAACTTAAACAAGATTTTTCTCAACCAAGGGTTATACAACCACAACCAAAGCTCTGATACCACTTGTTGGGAAACTTGCAGCCAATTAAAGACAATTTCCACATAACCCATAAAGAAATCTATGCATCTAAGTATTCAGAATCCACATGCAAGAGAATAGACAACATACCCATGAAAATATGACACAAGATATACCCTGGGAAAACCCTCAAGAGGGAAAAAACCCAGCCTCCAAAAGCATCCATCTCTCATGTATTATTCAGCAAAAATATTACAATACATCTTCTGAGTCTCCATGAACACCATTGAAGCAACAAGCTCTCTCCAAGCAATCCATGTGAACAAGCATGCAACCACACATCCTGTGCCATGCTTCAAACCCTCACAAATGCTAACCCGAGCTAATCATGCAAAATTGCATCATCTTCCAATAACTACCTTTGTGGTTGCTTTTATAGAAGCAAGCTCCCACAAAACCACTAAGTGGTATCACACAAAACTATGTGACAATAACTATGAGATTACAAACCATTTCCCTTTATTTAATATTGGATGCTTTATTTATTATTTTCCAATATTAAATAATTACATTTTATCAACTTAACTTATGTGCCAATGTTACATGCAACATTAAGTGGCCCCAAGAATAATTACATTAAATACATAATGCAAAGTGTACAACACACCTTTTCCCCAATAAGCGATGACGTGGCTTCCTCATTTTTCTCTCGACCAAGATTTGCCGAGATCTCTAGTGCCGCTCGCTCCTTCAAAAACGCTTTGTCTCTTTGCTCAGAAGTTTTGTAAGGATTTCAACAAATCCATTTTATATATTAGCGCCTCCCCATTATTTGCTTAAAAGCTCCTGCGGACTTTTCAACAAATCCATTGCAATGGCTTTGTTTCCTTTTGCCGCGCCCCTGTTGAATCAATGGCCTCCTGCATTCCTTGCGTGCATTAGAAGTTATTACACCCTTTTCAACATACTTCATTTGATGTATCCTGCTCGTAGCATTTCCCATGAGATCACATTTATTTTAAGGCATTCTGATCGCTTTGATGGGCGCGCATACCTTGCCCATTGCATTTGTTTAAAAGTTTTTAAGGCATTTTAAACAAATACACTTATGCGTACTTTGGAGTTTCATTTTGATTCGTTCCAACAGAGAAGCCCGTCCCCTATTATCTGGCATTCCAATTTTCATTGCATACAGATCTTGTTAAGAGGCATTCTCATAAACTAGCTACTTGCCTGAATGGTGCTCCTTTCACTTTTCTGCATATATGTCCTCATTCCTATCAGCTGTCACCGGTGGCATTCATATTCTTTATGGTGAAGAAACTCTGTAGAGTCATCTTATTACTTACTCCCTGCCAGCGCACGAGCTTCTCCTCTCAGTGAGCCATTTTCAACTAAGATACAATCTGATATTTTTAATGCTGCGTTGTTGTTTCTTCACAATGGCAGCCTCATGTTTGCTTGAAAGTTCCAGAAAACATTTCAACAAATTCATATTGTGCATTATGATCTTAGCTCAAGCCACGGTGTTGACTCCTCTGTTTGCATTTGCTTGAGGTCTCTAAAACTTTTAATGGGTTCATTTTGGTTTATCCTGTGGTGTCTTTGCACTTGCTTTGAAGTCAAACCACTTTTGCTTGAGGGGTGCCTGGCCTTCCTCTAGTTGTTGTGTTATTGGGTTCATTGAAGCCTTCCCTTCCACTATTCTCTTTTTAGATCATTAGACTGCACAAGGGGAATCACAGCTTAATACCATCATGTAAATGAGAAATGAACATTTCCTCACCCATGATTTCAGCTTTCCCAAGCCTATTGTTTTCCAATCACCCTCATATAGTTCAGTATTGTACAATATAAAACAGAGCATTCTTTGTCGCCCAATATTGCTGTTCAAAAAATCTTAACTTTTCAGTGTCATGGAGTTAATTCAAACCATCAAGCAAGATTACAAGTGTGACTTCGTCCATGGTGAATGGCATTATTCTCTTTAAGTCAATTGAAGAAATCTATAACAATGACAAATGAGAATCTACTGTTGAAACAATGTTTAGCAATTCATGCCCTTCAAAACCATAGTGTGCTCAAGCAGGATGGAGCATGGAGCATGTCGGGGCCCATGTAGCCCGACTAAAAAAAAAATCGTTTTCAAACAACTTTCATACTCAAATCGGTCTGTGATAACTTGTGAAATCCTCCGGCGAGAAAATCTAAACAAGTTTGCCATTAAAATTTGCTTTCTGACACTTTTGAAAAACAAGCAAAATTGGCCAAGTTGGCTCTGGAATTGGCCTTGAAAACCAGTCCAATGATCTCCTAGAGACATAAAAACTTGCAGGCATGTAGACATTGGTCCAGAGATTTGAATGCAAAAGACGGCTCGGCAAAAGGAGTTACGAGGTGAAAAATATTAATCATCAAAGTTGCTCAGTTGAACTTTCTGCAACAATCAGCTGTTCTAAACCAATTAAAACTCACTTAATCACCTCGTTGGAAAAATACCAAATCAACTCCTAGCAAGCTGCCACTGGACACAGTGAATCATTTTGGCACAGTGAACATGTGTGCAAGAGGGCTTGGCTTGAATCATCACCCATCAAAAGATACTAAAGGTCAAAGTTGACCTCTCATAAAGGTTTCCGTAAATGCAGTTGCAAAATTGAAGAAATTCCATTTGGTTTTGATCTGCCAAAAATAGCAAATCAACTCATAAAGCTCTGAAAACTGACATGTGAGTTCACTTTGGCATGGAGAACTGAGAACAACAATCGGTTTGACTTGACAGTCAACCAGTTGCAAAATGCAAGCTCAAACAGGAGGCAACTTTACAGAAATGAAGGTTTGCAAACAGTAGAAAAGTGTCAAAACCCTCCAACTTCACTTTTCGAAACCCTGACAAAGCTCATCGTGGGAAGCTGAAACTTGACATGCCTACTCACATAGGACATATGAGTGGGTGTGAAAATGGGTTTTGCACCAAAATCAACAGGCTCCAAAATATGACCCTCCAAAGTAGGTCACTTAAGCAGATTCTTCAGGTGCACTTCTGAAAGTGGAGAGGCAAAATCTTGAAATGGGCATCTCAAATTTGTGAAATTTGAGAGTGCCAACATGAGGTAATAACATAATTGAGTAATCGAGATTCAGGAAAAGTTCGTTGCAAAGGAAGAACCTGACGTTTTCTATTAGCCTCCAAAATTCTCGATGATGCCAAAATTCTTGAAATATTGTAAAAAATAAAAAGTCAAAAAGTCAAGTAAAGCATTATTTTAATCACAAATATACAGTGGAAAAGATTAAGAACATACAAACACATTTTAATAGTATTTTCTTCTGATGAGTTAATTAAATGCTTAATGTTTCATTTGAAAAGTGACATTATGTTGATGCGGGTCCTTAAAGATGTCAAGTTATAACAAGAAATGTAGGTACTTGTGTAAATTAGTTCTCATGGGAAATAGTGAAGAATAGAGTGGTAAGTCAGATTTGGTGACAAGTGTCAAACCTGAGGTAAAGCTACGAAATAAATACCCAAAGGCGAATAGTGGGTAACTAGGAAAGAGAAAGACCCAAGTTTTTGATTAGTTGGTAGAATTACTAGTTTTTCTCGACTTCCACCAATAGATGTTTTTCTCGATAACAAAACTCATCATCAAGATCGAGAATTTTGAGAGGAAGCGTTTGTGACTTGTTCCCACATTTTTGAAGATTGAGAAAACTCGATAAACTTTACCCACGATTAGCTGCTAGTCTATAATCCAAGATCTTCCTAGACAAGTTGAATTTAATCGTTGAGAATGAGTAAATATGTGATAGGGTGGGGTGGCTAATGTATTTAAATTTCAAAATGATGGAAGTCCACTTACATGGTAAACTTTAACTTTTGATCACTTTCTAGAATAATTTGTCATGTTTACTATGAAGGTTGGTATAGTTTTTATAATGAGTATGAAAACTTCTCTCTCCTGATTTCTCATCTGATTTCATAAAAATCATATTACAAAGACTACAATGATGATAACTCTAAATCAACAATTACTTGTGTTGATTTTAAAATTGATTTACAATTGTTCAACCATAAACTTCAATTTGCAAGTAAACAAATAACTTTATTTAAATAGATTTCATGAAATTCATTACACAGGTTTGACAACTCCATTTCCCTTTGTTCTTCCAATTCTTCATCTCATGAACTCCAAAAGTTGAGTTGCTTTCCACACTCACATGCCTCTTAACGGACCCATTTCATTATTTGCATTCTCCCTTTGAATATTCTTACTCCAATAACGACCCTCTATGTAATGCCTTCGCTGGTAGAATCTGCTATTTACACTCAACCATTCCATTATTCATTTCTCACGCTGCTTCCCACACCAGTACCAGTTCAATTTCTCTATGTATATTCCTTTCCTAGCACTAATTTTCTCCTTGTCTTACATGCTCCTCTAATTTCAAACCCATCTCATATGCTCCCTTTTATGTACAATTTCTTCATGGTGCGAGCAAGGAGAAATTTCCTTTGTTTTATGCTTAGTTCCTTCCTCCTTCCCACCACGTCTCCTTTCATTTTCCAGTCAGGTTTGAAGTAATGCTCCTCTTATGGAAGCTTGAAGGTGTAAATTTCTCTTAACTAATATTTAAATCGACCTTCTTAATAAATGAATTTCCTTTCAAATGTGTGGTTGTCCATTGGTATTATTTAAAGCATTTGATTAAAATCTTTAATCAGACTTTTGGAAAGAAATAAACTTACACCCTTTTCCGACATGGCACTTCAAGATCGATTCAAATTACATCATCTAGAGGGCTAGACCTAATTCCTCGGGGGCTCATCTTTGACGGCCTTGCGTAGGTATATAATTCGCAGAGGGCTAGAGAGAGTGTTGGAGAGGGTGGGAGAGGAAGAAGGTGGAAAGGTGAGGGGGGAGTGGAGGAGGGGCCGGAATGGAGGGGCTGGAGGGTGGAGTGGATGGAGGGGAATGAGGGGCCGAGGAAACCGGAGGGGCCGGAGGACTGGAAGGGCGAGGGAGAGATTGGGAAAATGGGAGAGGGCCAGGAGAAGGTGGAGGGGAGGAGGGGAGACGGCCGAGGGTGGAGGGGTGAGATGGAGAGCGGCAGGGCTGCGAGGGCTGGAGAGGGTGGCAGAGGGTGGAAGAGAGGCTGGAGAGAGGAGAGAGTGGGAGAGGGCCAGAGAGAGTGCCAGAGGGTGGAGAGTGGTCTGAATTAAGTATCCCACCCCTCTCCCAACCCTAACACCTCTATAATCTTCCACCCTCTCCCACTATCTCCCCCACTCTCAGCACTCTCTCCAACCCCTCACTCCTCTCCAAATCTCCAACCCTCACCCTCCCACTCTCTCAAACCCTCTCCCACCCTTGCTCCACTTCCCATGCGTGCAGGAAGGTGGAGACCTCTAAATGACTCACAAAATGATCTTCTACTCAATTTCAAAATGGCTCCAAAAGGAACTCATCAAAATTCCACCATATAGCATGTCCTCCCTTGTAGCACAGGCAACCTAGTTTAAGCCACTTTACACTCACACTTTCCAAAAAACTTAACAAATAAAATATGGATTTAGACACCCATTAAGGACTTACATAACATACTTCAATATCAGATATAACTCCCTTGGACCGTTTTAGACTTCCAATGCATTACATTCCTTTGTTGATACAGCCGGCTATGGATGGATCTTAGATGAAAGCAAATTTGACAATGGCTAGAGGAGAGGAGAACTGTATTCCGAAAGCATGGAAAACTAAAGAAATGAAGAGATGAAATAGGAGAACCACAATAAGCTCTAAATCTTAAGACAATGATCTAGTTAAAGTGAATTTTATGAATTTGTGAACCATGGACATGGATGAATTTATAAATTTGGTTGGATGGATATTTTTAGTGACGTGAATTTATGATTTTGGTTCTAGATGGATATTTTTAGTCTCGTGAATTTATGATTTTGGTTCTAGATGGATATTTTTAGTGACATGAATTTATGAATTTGGTGGAATTTATGAACTTATAATGATGAATTTATAATAGTATATATTTTATGACTACCTACTAGATCATGATTTCTCTTGTTGGAAAATTGTAATATATATATATATGCATTAGACATAAAATGAGCTTTCTGTGAATGTTTCAAGTTTATTGTTAGTATGTACACATGTATTAAAATTACATATAGTTCTTAAATTTTGAAATTTGTATGTGTAGACATCCAAATTTGACCAAGTTCCCACATGGTCAAACCCGTCTACTTTATTCATCTATTTCATCAATATTAATTAAATGATTTATTTAATTAATCCTAAAATCCCTAAAGTATTTAATTTAACAATTAAATACTTTACCTTACACCTTTTCCTCTCTAAATTAAATAAACATATCGATTTATTTAATTTAGTCATTTGACCTTTTTAAAATCAATTATAAATTCTTCATTTTTCTCTCTCCTTGTCACATCCTCCATAACCCTCTTTTAATTTGGATTAAGTTAATTAATCCATGATTAGGATGTGCACTCCTTAATCAAGATTAATGTCACATCCTCCATAATCTCCCACTTGCTTCTAATCCCTTATTAATTTCTTTAATCATGTGTTTGCACTAACTATCAATGATTAGCCCGTACCACTGACCAGTCTGCTATTTGTAACATCCAAGTTTGTCAACCTCACACAGCTATTTAATAGCGAGTAGTATATTAATCCTGGATGTGCCAAATTTATTCACAACCACTAGGTAAATTGAAATGGTTGTCCGACCTAAATTTCCCATTAATGGGTGAGCATTTATTCACGAACTACCACAACATTGCCATCTAAACTTGTTGTCCCACCTAAATTTATGCCTAAATTTTTTGCTCCACTCTGCGTCTGGGTCCTCTTAGGTTTTGTTTCATGTTTGCCTCTATTGCAGCCCTCAATACCAGATCTACAGATGCTTTTAACAACGGTCATTTCTTGGGGTGTAGTAGAATATGTTAGGAGAGCCAATGGGTATGAAAATCCTTCCTTTGTGTATATACTCAAGATGAACAGAGGATAATCATGCAGTTACAAAGACAGGTGTGGGAAGTTATACATAATACAATTTGGTGTAGTAAATAAAATAGAGCTCAATTATCGGCTTGAATAGCTTCACATTGGAATGTAATGATGAGAGAGCACAACCCACCTTTACCAAAAAGATACAATTTAAAAAATAAAAGACTCCTCTGATCTTAATAAGTTACACAACTGGATATTTCATATTTTTGGAGGAGTGACCAGTCCGTGCTTTTATTTCTGCCATACATGAACAACCAAGTTCTTTCAATATTGTTTTTTATATCTTTTATTTTTCCTGTTCCAAATAGGAAATTTTACATCATTTATTTTTGTTATTTAAAACCCATTGCATATGAATTCACAAGGGTAAAATAATGGAGCATATAATTAGCATATACACTTTTTATCATTTTGTGATATGAACAATTGTCATTTAACACACAATGATGCCCATGAAATGCAATATGGCTAGTGGGTAAGCAATTCCTGTTTTATAGGCATGTACATCCTTTTTTAATAGTGTTTCCATTTTTTTTGTTGGATCTCTATAACCGCCTTATCTAGATATATAAAAACAGTAGTCTGCCATATTATAATATAAAATAACTTATTTTTTTAGTTTATTAAATCTTCCATCTATGCATGAAAACCTATGTGCATTGCAAATATTTTGAAATTTTGGTATATTTTAACTTTGATCAATTCATTTTTGTATGAATATCTATTAGAGAATTCAATCATCCATGGTGCAAGAAATTTTTATTTTATATATTTAATTATTTTCATATCTTTGAAATCTTCATATCTTCATTATTTTCTTATATAGTTAGTTAAACATTAACATTCCATTGACCTAAAACCAAAAAAGTATTGCACTAGGAAAAGTGTATTGTGTATTACGGATTATGGTGCAGTTCACTAGTAAAAGTGGGTTAAGATTGATTATACCCTAACATCCCCCTGAAATGTTAAATAAAATAAGCTTAAGCAATAAATCATTGGAATTTCATAAGGAAACTCAAAATCACATAGATTTAAAGAACTCAATAAAATGTGGTTTATTTAGATTTTAGGAGACCTATGGAATTGAAATGTAAAACATATTAGGAAATAAAAATGTAATTAAATTTGAATTGATAATGATTATTAATTTGTGAAGGAAAATAAAATACACCATATTAGAATTTAAAAGCCCTACAAATAAAATAGATAACTTAGATGACATAGAAATATATTTACAAGTATATATATGTATTTTTTATTAGTTATAATGAGAATCATGAATTCAAATCAAAATAAACAAAGGGGCATGCATAAGGTTTGGTTAAAAATGGCTAAAAAAAATGGGTTGCAAATTTCAAGGGAAAATTGGGTGTCCTATATAGGTAGAACAAATGGTGATTCTTAGTAGAGAAAATTATAGTGTTCAAAATCCATAATCTTTTGTTAGAAGTGAAAAAATAGATGTTTTGTAAATCAGGCCATCTGCCATAGGGAGTAGTCTAAATAATCACCAATTTTTTCCCTTTTAATTTGAAAATCGTCCTGTTGTAGCTCTAGCATCCCTATTGATTCGATACACAAGCATTTCACAATGAAATCCGAGGATATCTGAGGAATTTTTTTGAAATGGGGCACTTCAAATTTGTGAAATTTGAGAGTGCCAACATCATGAATGGACAATCAGACTATGGATATACTTTAGAAGGTGGACTTCACTAAGTATTATTTATGATGGATTGTGAGATGAGGTAATGTTTAAAAAAAGCTCTGAAGTTGGGACATATATGAATGTAATAGCTCTCCATTTAATGATTCATTAAAGGGGTAGTGATTTTGGCATTCAACTATTTCTCTTGTTGAACAGGGATGATGATGGACATGATTTTTTGTTGGGTTGAGAGCTTTTGCAAACATATTCATCATGTCTCGAAATACCTTTTCTTGGAACTTTTTCTAATTTGTCTCTATATTGTGACCTTGTTGGTGAGGTTGTGGATTGACACAAGGGATCTTGTTTCTTTATAGTCAGTTTTAATATTTTTCTTGGCATGCAAGGTTAGGTGGTTAAACCATGATATCTTCAAGGGGCACAAATCCTACTTTGTGTGTCAAGGATGTATCCCCTTGTTATAATATGAAACATTTTTTCTAAAAGTATTGGTAGTAAATCCATCATAAAGAATTAAAAGAGTTAAAGGTGGATCTTATGTTGGGGGATCTTATGGTCATATCCCCTTTGGTATATATCAAATAACTATGCTTAAAATGATTTGAGAGAAATCCTTGTGAAAACATGACCTGCTTCCTATAGGGATTGACGTTCTCAAATTGGCATTTCATGAGCAAAATTGTCTAATGTATTCAGATACTAGACTTGTTTAAAAATTTGAATATCTAAACATTTGTTTTTAAATTAATAAATTCTTCCTATAATAAAATATTTGAACTACAAAAGCATTACTTTTATTGCATATGCATAAATAAACTTTGGGATATATAGACGTTTATATGCAGAAATACACATCACTTACTACCACATAAATATGAATGTCTTCTTTAACAATCATGGTAATGTAAATGATCTCCATCATGCTCATTCCTTTTTATTTTATGGACCTTGTAAATTTTCTTGTCAATGTAAGAATCTTAAGATCTTTTGTAATGTGTGACTTTGTTAATTATAGTTTTTATTATTTGCTCATTCCTTTTTATTTTATGGACCTTGTAAAATCTAGAATGAATTGTTCCATATAGAAATTTTTTATAATATGCATACTTTATTTATCAGGTTGGAGAAACTTTGGTGGATTTAATTGTAGATGAAAATCATGAGACTTTAGTAAGTTGGGGACAAATACAGGGTCCTCCACAGAGTCCTAGGAATTTGGTTTGCAATCTAGAGATTCTCCGAATAACATAGAAAATAGGCAAAAGGTATTGTCTACTCCTGCAGTTTGTCATATGGCAAAGGAATATGTCATCAATTTAGAGGATATTCCTGGTATATTGAGTGTACAACATCATTTACTTAATAGCCTAACAATTGAAATTAAGGGCTTGACAATGGTACTAATTCAAGAAAAATCTAATATTTTAACGTATAAATGTAAATGTAATATATGGATTCCATCCTCTTAAAGTTAGTGTAAGCAGATACATAATTAATTTGAAGCTATCACTTCTCTATTGAAACCTTTGTTGCACACACAACATCATTACTAAATGACCTGCCAATTTACCTCATGTACTGCGTACCAAAAAAATATAACAAACATTTTTCTAAATAACCTTCCAAAAAATATATTTTACCAATTGTATAATAATTTGTCACATGATGTAAAATAATGATTTTTTAAATTTTATCTATATTCTATATATACTTTTGAATTAAAAAATATTTTATCATTTTTTTAAAACAATATTTTTAGCACCTTGTATCTTTATTATTTTGTATTCTAAATAAAATCTTTTCATGGTTTCTTTAAAATAGATAATTAAGTTTAATATATATTGTATAGAGATTTTTTATTAGTTTAATATATATTGTATAGATATTTTTGATTATTTTTAATAAAATATTTTATTTATTATTAGTTTTTAAATTGTTAATAAAAATTATTAATTATTATTTAACTATATATCATAAATAAATTCTTCTGAATCATATATTTCTCATCATAAATATATTTTACCAATTGTATAATAATTTTTCACATGATGTAAAATTATGATTTTTTAAATTTTATTTATATTCTATATATACTTTTGAATTAAAAAATATTTATCATTTTTTTAAAACAATATTTTTAGTGTATCTTTATTATTTTGTATACTAAATAAAATCTTTTAATGGTTTCTTTAAAATAGATAATTAAGTTTAATATATATTGTATAGATATTTTTGATTATTTTTAATAAATTATTTTATTTATTATTAATTTTTAAATTGTTAATAAAAAATATTAATTATTATTTAACTATATATCATAAATAAATTATTATGAAACATATATTTCTCATCATAAATTAATTAATTACTACAATTTTTTTTTTATGTGTTAGGTGTCCCCACAGCCTAGCAACCCATACCTTAGATACCTGGGGAAAAATTATTACAAAATATTATTTTTATACAAAATATATAATATAATATAAATTTTTTATTACCATATATAATATAATATAATATATTTTATATTTATCCTATATTTCTTATATACATTAAATTATATTATGTCATAAGTAAATTCTTGTAGAAACATATATTTTTAATCCTAAATTAATTATCAATAATAAATATAATATTATTATATTTATATTATATTATAAAATCATATAATAAATTATTCTTGTAGCCGCTTATCCAAATATAATTCTCAAATAAAAAATTCAAATAATATAATTCGATCATTTGTGCTTAATAAATATAAATCCAGCGAATAAAAAAAGCGAAAGATACAATTGTAAATAAACTAGCAATAGCACATTGGTGTGCAATGGGTACGCCGAAGACATGTGGAAGGTCATTTGGGAAAAATGGTTTGTTTTTTGCATACAATTGTGTATTAAAAGAGGTCAATTGGTAGGTTAGTTAGGAAATGATGTTGTTTGTGCAAAAAGGTCTTAATGGAGAAGTGATAACTTCAAATCAACTATGCATCCAATTATAAAACCTCAGAATTAAGAAGATATTCAATCTCCATTACCAATATGCTAATGTTATGTTTGTGATAGGAAGAGAGGGAAAGAGAGGGAGAGATAGGAATAGAAAGAGTGAAAGAAAGAGGGGTAACGAGATAGAGATAGAGAGGAATATAGAGATAGAGATGGAGATGGAAAGATAGGGTGAGAGACAAGTAGAGAGAGAGAGGTAACTCAATGTAGAGAGAGAGTGAGAGGGAGATAGGGAGAGATATAGATAAAGGGTGGTATAGAGAGATAGAGGGATAATAAAATGGATATAGGGAGAGAGATTGGGAGGTAGAGGTAGAGAAAGATATGGAGAGAGAAGGAGAGAGTAGCAAAGATATGAAGTGAATAAGAGTGAGATAATGAGATGGGGGAGAGAGGGAGAGATACCTCAATAGATAGAGGGAGAGAGGGAGTGATATAGATAGAGGGAGATATAGAGAGATAGAAAGGGATAGGGAGAGAGATATAGTTATGGAGATAGAGATAGAGATATAGTGATAGATATAGATAGAGGAGTGAGAGAGATAGAAATAAATAGAGAGATAGATATAGAGTGCGAGAGATGGAGAGATTATTCTACAATAATTCAAATTTTAAAGACAAATAATTATAAATTAAATTAATTATAATAACATTTAATTAATATTTATAATTTCATAAAAAGATATAAATAATTAAAATAAATTTAAAAATTAAATCTAAATAAAAAATTTAAATAGAAAACAATATATAAGAATCCAAAGATTAATTAAAAATAATAAACTTATTAAATTAATAAATATTTAAATTAAAGTAAAACTAAATTTTCATTTTATTAGAATTGAAATATGAATAAAATATGTAACTAAAGATATAATTAATATATTACAAACAATATCAAAAATTAATTAAAAATAAAAAACTATTATAAAATTAAACATAAATATAATTAAATTGTTAAACAAATTAAATTTAAAAAATTAAAATCATATTTCAAAATAAAGTTTGTACAAATAAAATCAAACATAAAAAAACTAAAATAAAATGAAATCTATTAAAAAGGTTAAATCATAATTAATAAATATTAAAAATAAAAAATAAAAAAGTTAAAAAAAAAATTATTTTTCTAATTTAAATTTTTATTTCTAAATATTTGTTAGTATAAAATAGAAATATAAATAATAGTTTAACTTTTCAATTTTTTACATATTTCTCATTAAAAATAAATAAATATAAATAAATTCTTTAAATAATTAAAACTTGCAAAAATTAATATTAAAAACTAAACTATATCAATTACATAATAAAAAAATAAATTTACTTTTCAAATTTCATACAGCCAATTAAATTCACTGCTATTTAATTTATATGGCGTGGAGAGGAGAAAAAAGTGCAGAGTTTGCAGGCAAAATATTACGAAACCCTAGTTACAGTGGTAATGCAAAACCGACGGCGGCGATAAAAACGAAGGGAAAAACAGTGCAAAGTGATGGACGGCCAAAATAAATGAAATGCGAAAAGTGGCGAACGAACACTGGTAAAAGAATGAACGGGTGAGATTGGTGGAACCGTCTTGCATCCACTTTCCAGCATTTCACGCCGTTGATGATAAAAAGGAGGTCGCCCATCTCAAATAGGATACGCCTTCGGCGTAATAAAAAAACAAGACTACAGGGAAGTTTGGGCGAATGGACTGCACAGAAATCTAGGGCATTTGGACTGACGGAACTGGCAGATACGGCAGGCGCAGCAGGTATGTCAGGGTAGAACGAGGACCGACGAAGACCGACAGATATGGCAGCAGGTATGTCAGGATGGATGCAGCGGATGGGCATCGATGCCATGCGGTGCAAATTGTCACCCCTATAGACATCGCCTTAACTATACACGCAACTTTTAAATGTGAGTGAGATCTAAAAACACATCATCGTGACATGTAAACATGCGAAAGACAAATAAATTGTAAGTACGAATTTCAGAATGATAAATAATGTTGGCGTGCCTATCAATCAATCTCTTAAATCTGAATTATCATTTTTTTTAAATTACAAAAATAGAAAAGCTGATGTGAAAGCTAGCACACGCAAAATTCCATACCAGATCTTCATGAGATAATAATAAATGCTAGCAATAACACCTTGTGCAATAGCTACGGCGAAGGTACGCAACTATTCACGCATAATTAATATGGGTATGTCCGCCAAACGAGATAATTAATATGTGTTTTAAAAAATTTGGTGCTTGTTTTAAAAAACTTTGTCACTTGAATATATATTTAAAAATAGATAAAACTAGGATATATATATTAAATATTAATATATATAAAATATGTCAAGAGTTATCATTATCGAAGTGTCTATTATACTAAGAAAAAATGATGAAAATAGGCACCTCGAGAAGGATAATTCTCGGCGTATTTTAAAGTTGGGTTTTCTAATAGCCTTAGAGTTATGCTTGGAGATAGAATTTTAATTAGAGTTTTTGTTAATATTACATTTTGGGATAGAAGTAGGAGTTTAAATATTACATAAACTTGGGTTATGGTTAGAATTAGGATTGGAGTTAGGTTCATGGTTTTGTAATAGGGTTATTGTTTAGGTTTGGGTTATGACTACAAATATAATTAGGTTTAGTATTAGGGGTATAGCTAGATTTAGGGAGAGTTAAGGTTGGGTTTGGTATTAGGGTTAAGGTTACTATTGGTTTTCTAATTGTAACCTTGATTGAATTCTAACCCTTACCTTAATTGAACCCTAAGAATAAGTCTAATTGAACTTTAATTGATCCCTAACCCAAGTCTTAATTAAATTGTAAACCTAACCCTAACTCCAACAAAAACACTAACCCTAACCCTAACCCTAATCTAAAGCTTTATAATGCAATTGTAACCCTAAACCTTATTGACCCTTAATCCTAAGTAATTAAACCCTAACCCTTATTTAACCCTAACTCTGATTGAACCCTATACCTTACCCTAATTGAATGCTAACCCTAATTGAACCCTAACCCTATTTGAACCCTAATCTAAAGTGAACCCTAACCCTATTTAATCCTAGTCCTAATAGAATCCTAACCCTATCCTTAACCCTAACACTAACCCTAACCATAATAAAACCCTAAACCTAAACCCAACAAAACACTCACCCTAATTGAACCATAACCCTAATTGAACTACAATCTTAATTGAACCCTAACCCTAATAAAAACCTAACCCTAACCTTAACCCTAACCCCAACCCTAACTATAACCCCAACTCTAACCATAAACCTAACCTTGATACTAACCCTAATCTTTATCATAATTCTAAACCTAACCCTAACTATAATCCTAATTTTAATTTTAACCCTAATCATAAATCCAACCCTATTTGTAAGCTTAATTTTAATATTAATCCTAATTGTAATTGTACCCAAACCCTAATTAAACCCTAACCATATATGAACCCTAACATAACCTTAGCATTAAACCTATTTGAACCCTAACCCTAACATAAAATTAACACTAACACTAAATGAAATCAACCCAAACCCTAATTGAAATGTAACCCTAGCCCTAGTTGAACCCTAATTCTAATAGTAATCATAATCCTAACACTAACCTTGACCTGAAGCTTCATCCTATAATCTTAACCTTAACCATAAGCCTAATTGAACCCTAATCGTAACTAAACACTAAACCTAATCTAACCTTAACCCTAACCCTAACTCTAACCCTAACCCTAACCCTTATCCTAACTCTAATCCTAACCCTAACCCTAACTAGGTAACCCTTATCCTAACTCTAACCCCAACCCTAACTATAACCCTACTTCTAATCCTAACCCTAGCCATAATTCTATCTCTATTCACAATCGTAATTCTAACACTAACCCTAACTTTAATGACAATGTTAATTCTAACTATAACCTTAGTTGAACCCTAACCCTAACCTTAATAAATCCCTAATCCTAATTAATTAAACCTAACCCTAGGGTAAGTGCACCAAGATGGTTCCCAAGAAGGGGGCTTAAGTGGCCACTTTTTTTCTGAAATCAGGAAATACTAACCTTAGACGTGAAATTGAGGATAGCTACACTAAATTTTTTGAGATGGAACAAAAACAAGGATCAAAGTGCTCTGAGTCTACTTTCTAAACTACTAATTTATTTTGAAAACGGTTGAGATTAAGGGGTTCAAAAGAGGGATGTACACAAATTGTTGTTGTTTTTGTTAGAAAAACATAACATAGCAACTCTTGTATGACCCTAGCACGGTGAGATTTTTTGTATTATTTTTAAAATCACTACGGTCAAAAGTTAGCTAACAGTATCTAGTTGATGCACGATTGTTTTGATAAATTTTTAATGAATTTTTTTTTTTTACTAATTTTCTAAGTGGGCACTTCCAAAAAAACTGAATTTTGGCTATGCTCCCCCTACAAATTTTGGAAAGTAATAGTTTAACGTAGAAATTCAGTATAGTTTCTAAAAATGTAGAATGGAGTCTAGTTTCTAAAAATTTAATTTATTTGAAATTTTGATGAACGGTTAATTTATAACCAAAAAAACACCAAACACTGCTTTTTGGAAAAAAAGAGACATACAAACAAAAGAAATTATGGATGAAAGGCTTAA
>VDFB02281492.1:331634121-331773707 GCA_007258455.2 Sequoia sempervirens
TTTTCTTAGATGCAAGGATTCAAAGCACATCAACCATGTGGGAAAAATGATTAAATCCTAGAGACGATCTCAGAAAGCAATGAAAGAGTTTGAAAAGGCAAAGAGATCAACACTGCTGACTCAAGAGAAACTTCAACTTTCAAAAACAAAGTCAATTAGGCTAGTAAACGTGTGGATCAGGCCAACATTTGGTGGAATAGGAAGAAAGATGACTGGAACTATGGAGGCCCACCATACTATATTTCGATATTCAACCATGAGAGTAGATGAGAGAGCTGATATCATGTATCAAAACATTAAGCATGCATTCTTCCAGCCAGTGGAGAAGGAGATGATTACTTTGCTTCATTTTCATTTGCATAACCATATCAAGGCATGGGAACCAAGAAGACCAAGGATTTTGAGTTTTATGTGGAGGTAATGGATGTGGTCCAAACTTTAGGAGGGGCAAGAAGGTCAATGTATGATTGGTGCAGGAGCACCATTCAGTAGGTTTTGTTCATCAAGGCAAATAAGGATTAGAATATCGAATTTTGAGTTTTGTATTAAAATAAGGTCTATGAGACCATTATATTATGTATTTAGTAATATTTGAGCTGTATTAGGTGTTTAGGAGGTTGGGTTTTTCAAAAAAGTGTAAAATGTTTAAAAATTGCAAAAATGTGCAAAATTTGCAAACTCAAACGTTGTAAAATTGCAAAATTTGCATTATGGAGGGAATGTGAAGAGTCAAACCAGTTCCAAGGTCAGTTAGGAAGGTGAATTAGTTTTTAATTGGTTGGAAAGAGTTTAAAAACATGGATAACTCGAATTGAAGGTTGGACTTTGTGATTTGAAGAAGCAAAAATAATAAAAACTCAGAATTTTCCAAAATTTTATGTATTTTCAGCTGTAGCAGCAGATTGTACGGCCTGTATTTCAATTAGTTGATCCATATTTGTTGATATTTTCATATTATATGGAGTTACCTTTCTTTTTAATCCATTTAGAAGGTTTTCCATAACATTTTGTGCATTTTATCATCAATTTACTAAAACCGGCTTGAACTTGTACATTTGAAGGTTTTGAGTCAATAAAAATGGCTTTTTGACCCATTCCTCTTTATGCATCCTCTATAACTTGAGGAATTGGTCTGCACTAACATTATTAAGGTGTGGTAATGATGTGTTAGTGTTGGGGAGGTTTGAAAGTGAGATAGGTGTGAAACCCATGTGTGTAAAAGTGAGTTTTCTTTAAGAAAAATGGTGGTTTTGAAGAGTCAAATTGTGTTTTTGTGTAGGTAAGTGTTATTTTATGGTTATTTGAGCTTTTTCAAGGTATCACAAAATTTTTTGAGCAATTTTTTAGGTTGTGGTTAGCTTTGGAAGTATCATTTTCAATAAACCCCTAGGGTTTACGCTACAATAGAGGGTTTTGTGGTTTACCCATTTTACGGTGGTATAACTGAGATCTGATTATGGATTTTGAAGTTTTGACACCTTATAATTGCTTCCCCAAGAGTTGGTAAGGTTTGGATAAGTTTAGAGTATAGACCCTTTGTAAAAGTGGCCTAATTGAGGCCTAAAAAGAGTGAAATTTCAAGTTTTGAAGGAGTTGTTACAAAGAAACTTATAGATTTGTGTTTATATGTTAAAAATATCAATAATGGGTCCTTGAATTGAGTTATTTTGTGAACTGGAAGTGTGTGGTTGAGAATTTGTACCCGATTTAGGGGGTTTCCTATGCTACAAGGTAATAGTGTGATTTGGTTGAGAAAGAGTGAAATGAAGAACTTGATGATATAATACCTGGTTGATTGTTGAATTTGTGATTAGTTGTGTTGTAGGACCTCCCCCAATTTCATCAATTATCATGATGAAATTGAGGAAGAACAACAAGAGAGGGACATGAAAAATAAAATCAATACATAGTTTCAAGGATTTGTCAAGCAAGTAAGAGAGCTATGGGAGTAGCCTCATCTAAAAGATTTTGAACTAGAGTTTGATATACCATTTAGAGAGCTTGGTTTTCATGGAGTTCATTTCAAATCCTTTGCTAGTGATTTTGATTCTAATAATTCAAAAGAGTCAGATCAAGGATATGAACCCTCTAATGTAGAAGAGGAATGAGAATCACTCTTCATGTTGTAGGTATCAACTTTAATACCAACTACAGTGGCAACATTGAAATTCCCTGGCAATATTTATGTAAAGTAAATTTCCTTTAGATGTAAGGATTCAAAGCACATCAACCATGTGGTATAGATGATTAAATCCAAGAGACAATCTATAGCAATGAAAGAGTCTGAAAAAGGAAAAGAGAGCTACATTGGTGACTTAGGAGAAACTTTGACTTTCAAAAACAAAGCCAATTAGGTTGGAAGACGTGTGGATCAAGGCAGCATTTGGTGGAAGAGGAATAAAGATGAATGGAACTCTGGAGGCCCACCATACTGGATTTCGATATTCAACCATGAGAGCAAAAGAGGGAGTTGATATCATGTATCAAAACATTAAGCATGCATTTTTCTAGCCAACAGAGAAGGAGATGATTACTTTGCTTCATTTTCATTTGCATAACCATATCAAGGCATGGGAACCAAGAAGACCAAGGATGTCAAGTTTTATGTGTAGGTAATGGATGTGGTCCAAACTTTAGGAGGGGCAAGAAGGTTATCTTGTTTTTACTACTACTGCCTACTTTCACAGTGTTCTTGGATTGAAGGGTTTCATGATGTAATTCAGCCCATTCCACTTTTTGTGCCTACTGTAACTTGTGGAATGGGTCCTCTAACTTGTAAAATACATGCCTAACCTAATTATAATGTTTTGGAGTCAAGGTTGGGTGTTTGGGATGATGTTCTAGGGCTGCAGCTGGGTATTTTCATGATGAAAATGACGATTTCAAGTGGTGTTTTGAAAAAATGTGGGAAGGACTATCCATGTAATGTATTATTCACCACATGTGTAGGGTTTGGTAAGTGTATTTGGTGCTTTTTTTGGGTATGGGAGGTGCGGGAGATAGGAGTTTCATTAAAACCCCAAGTATTTTGGTTGAAATAGAGGGTTTGGTGTATTAGGGGTGTAGAGATCTTGGACCTAGAAACAAGTCATGGAATTGGAGGTTTTGACACATAACATACTACAGTTTCAGGAGTTTGGATGAAGATCTAGTGTTTAAAAGGTCATTTCTTTGTAAATAGGGCTAATTTAGTAGCCTTTATGCAAGGTGGTCTATTGGATCTTAATGATGGTACAAAGAAACATGGTATGATCTCTTGGGAATTTGTATTAGGGTCTATGTTAAAGCTTCATTGATGTTTGGTTGGCCATTGGATAACCTTCTCTAAAAGATAAGCCCATTTGATGAGATTTGGAGACTATAAGTTAGGGAAGGGTTTGTTGAAAACCCATACTCAAAACTTCCCACAACCATCCAAAGCCTAAAACACGTTCAAAAAGGTCTGCTCAAGCTTAAAAGTTCAAGAGATATCGTTGCCCCCAAATATTTCTTTAAACCCTAGTAGTAAACCACCATTTTCCACTAAAAAATGCACCATTTGACATCTAAGGAATCACCTAAAAACCCTCTATTCACCTCCCTTGCACACAAAACTATGCACACATGTTTTATAACCATAACTAAGCCTTTCCATCGAGTTATAGAAGCATATAGTGGGTGAAAGGCTTAATATGACATTTTAATGCACTCAAAACCCTTAAAATAGGGTATACAAACTGACCCTCAATAATTAGCTTCTAAAATGCACAAAATCACTTGAAATCCAACCAAACCAAAACTAAAATAGATTTAAGTCTTCTTCCCACAAAATTCCATAAAAAACAAAGCACAATCACCCTATACAGAACCATACAGTTCAATGAAACATCAAATCCCAAAGTGCAAAAGGGTAGCAATCTTTGACAGGGTATTACTCAGATCCCATGGTGCTTAGAAAATCTCTTTCTGAACCTATGGGATCATGTTGGGGTCATCTACAATAACCTCTCTCAGCTTTTGTTATCTCGAAGTGGTTTTCTCGTGGTTTCCAGTTTTCAGTTGATGGAAAAAGTGTCAAATGCAAGCAGTGAAAAGTTGCAAAGTGGTGCAACTTTCGTTCTGCAACTCATGTGACCAAACGGACTTTTCCAAAACATCTGAATAGGTATTTTTACACTAGGAATGGTCCTCTTTTGCACCCAAACACGCAGAATCACTCCAAGCTACATTCAACCGGATCGATCCCTTAAGGGTCCAAAGGGCAAAATGGCTGCAAACTTCAGCATGAGGTTACTCAAACATTGTGATGCTTAGAAACTTCTCATCTGATCCTATGGGATCATGTTGGGCCCCTCTACAATAACCTCTCTCAATTTTTGTTATCTTAGAGTGGTTTTCCCGTGGTGTCCAATTTTCAGTTGATAGAAAAAGTGTCAAATGCAAGCAGTGGAAAGTTGCAAAGTGGTGCAACTTTCGTTCTGCAACTCGTGTGACCAAATGGATTGTTCCAGCGCATCTGAATAGGAATGCTTACACTAGGTATAGTCCTATTTCTCACCCAAACATGCGGAATCGCTTTGAGCTACATTCAACCGAATTGATCCCTTAAGGGTCCAAAGGGAAAAATGGCTGCAAACTTCAGCATGAGGTTACTCAGACACCATGACACTTAGAAACTTCTCATCTGATCCCATGGGATTGCATTAGGCCCTTCTACAATAACCTCTCTCGGTGTTTGTTATCTCGAAGTGGTTTTCCTGTGGTGTCCAATTTCCAGTTGATGGAAAAATTGTCAAATGGAAGTATTGGAAAGTTGCAAAGTGGTGCAATTTTCGTTTTGCAACTCGTGTGACCAAATAGACTGTTCCAACGCGTCCGAATAGGCATTTTTACACTAGGCATGGTCCTCTTTCTCACCCAAACACGTGGAATTTCTCTGAGCTACGTTCAACCGGATCGATCCCTTAAGGGTTTGAGTGTAGTATGTTGAAATAGGTCATTCCACCTATTGTTCAGGTTGTGTCTCAATGATATGAGCATGATGTAAGTAGGGGATTAGGAATAAGAAAATAGCATTAGTAAGGGCATTGGAAGATATTACTAATGTTGCCCCTATTGAAAATTCAAAATTGAGGCCCCTTAAAAGCAAGGCTAGAAGAGGTGAAAAGAAGAAATTGCTTGAAAATAAGTTAGAATAGGTTGGAAATAGGGTGATATTGTGGAGTTTGATGTGTTCAAAAGGTCTACAAGGACAGGGGAGGTCAAAAGTATGTTATGGCATGACATGCCCTAGTTGGGAAAGTAGGGGTTTTGAATGAAAAAGAGAGGTTTGAGGGAGTAAACGTGGGTAAAGTCAAGGGAAACATAATTTGGTGGTCAATTAAGCCTATGCAGGTAGAATGAAGAGTGTTGGAATAGGTTTTGAGGTTCAGGTTTGGGGGTTTGGTTTGCCAGTTTGCCCAAAAAATTTTGGAGGGGGCTTCAGTTTGTTTTGGGTTCGTTGGTACAAAAAACATGTAATATATATATATATATGCAACCTAGAAGCATGAATTAGGATTAGAATATCACATATCATCATATAAACAACAAAACCACCATAAACTTGAATGCCATTTAAAACAACAAAATTTCCAAAAAAATGCGTTTATAACTTCAAAAAAATGTGAATAAAATCACGCTGATTTTCACGTGAAAAAAACCATGAGACCATAGCTTGTTGCTTACTATTATGCTTTGATATATTTTTTCCAAGCATCCATAGCTTGTTCGAAAGTAATTTTTTAGGCTTTTAGCCATAGCAACAAGGCAGTGAATTGTTTGATAAAATGCTTTGGTAGACATATATGAAAAATGTGGTAGCATAGACAAGGTAGTGAACTGTTTGAAAAAATGCCTCAAAGAAATGTGGTTTCATGGTGATGGAATGGTGTGACGAATGCCATGATAAGCAAATTTCTATGGATTGTCATGGCATTCCATCACCATTGAGACCACATTTCTTTGAGGCTTTTTTTCAAACAGTTCACTGCCTTGTCTATGCTATTGCTTATTATTATGCTTTGATAGATTTTTTCCAAGCATCCATAGCTTGTTTGGAAGCACCTACTTTAGGCTTTTAGCCATAGCAGCAAGGAATTGAACTGTTTTATAAAATTCTTTGGTAAACATGTATGAAAAATCTGGTAGCATAGACAAGGCAGTGAACTATTTGAAAAAATGCCTCAAAGAAATGTGGTCTCATGGTGATGGAATGCCATGACAAGCAAATTGCTATGGATTGTCATGGAATTCCATCACCATGAGACCACATTTCTTTGAGGTATTTTTTTCAAACAGCTTCATTTCCTTGTCTATGCTATTGCTTACTATTATGCTATGATAGATTTTTTCCAAGCATCCATAGATTGTTCGAAAAGCACCTGCTTTTAGGCTTTTAGCCATAGTAGCAAGGAAATGAACTATTTGATAAAATTCTTTGATAGACATGTATGGAAAAAGTGTTAGCATAGACAAGGCAGTGAACTCTTTGAAAAAATGCCTCAAAGAAATAAGGTCTCATGGTGATGGAATTCCATGACAATCAAATGCTTTTGATTGTCATGGCATTCCATCATCATGAGACCTTATTTCTTTGAGGAATTTTTTCAAAGAGTTCATTTCCTTGTCTATATATTGCTTACTATTATGCTTTTGATAGATTTTTTCCAAGCATCCATAGCTTGTTCAAAAGCACTTGTTTTAGGCTTTCAACCATAGCAACAAGGCAGTGAACTATTTGACAAAATGCTTTGGTAGACATGTATAAAAAATGTGGTAGTATAGATAAGGCAAAGAATTGTTTGAAAAAATGCCTCAAAAGAAATGTGGTCTCATAGAATGCCATGACAAGCAAAATGCAATTGGTAGCCGCCTAGTTATTAGTTATGCAATGTGAAGTAATTGCATAACCGCTTAGGTTGACTTTGTAAAAACTATATTGTAATTGAATTTTTTCATCTATCAACATCTAGTTATTAGTTATGCAATGTGAAGCAATGCTTTGAGTTTGAAAGATGTGCAATGCAATGTAATCAACGATATGAATATAAACTACAAAAATCTATTTTTTACAATTTATTAGTTAAACTCTTTATTTTATTTGCTCTCTATATCTCTATGCTATGGAAATGCCTTTAAAAAAAAATTTAAAAAGTTTTTATCTCTTGTTCTACTTTTTTTTTTTTTTTTAATTTGAATTTTTTCTGATTTTTCTAGACTTTTTCCTGATTTTTTCAAAAAATCTTATACTTTTGGTTTGCCGATTTTTTCCCCAAAATATTTTTGCTGCTATGGTATAAACACATATCTTTTTGTAATATCAAGGATAATTTTTGAAACTTCCATGCATTGCTAATCTAAAAGGAAAAGTCTTTTGCCTAATCTGTATGTAGCCATGCTTTTGACATTGTCAAAAAGAGCAAAACTTCTTGAATGATGCAAAGGCATGGCCAAGTAGTTCTAACTCTTCACATGAGAGAAGAGAGATGTTGGAGAGTACATCAAGTTAGTGAGAACAAAAGTATAATGTGTTTTAGTTTGTAGTATTCCTCTGTTTCTCTATAGTTGTGTGATAAATTCTCAATTCAATGATGCAGAACAATTTTTGGAAAAAGAAAGTTGTGTCACAATCCGCTTTCAATCGAGCAAGCAAAAATGAAAGCTCAGCCTCTTGGAATTAAAATGCTTGTTTGCAAAACAAACGAATAAGAATGAGGTAGTTAAGGTGTTTTAATTGATTTAGACGTCACTTTTAGGGTTCCCTTGGGTGTGGGTCAAAGTCAAACTCCATAAAACATTAAAAAAATGTTCAAAAAAATACTTTTTTGGATGCCTAGGCATGTGGGTTTTGTCTTGGTTTTCCTAGGTTCTATCTAGGTTTTGCCTGGGTTCTCTTGGGTTTTGCTTGGGAAAACTAGACCCAAAAATAAGGACCCTAGTTGAACCCATAGGTGAACCAAACTAGGACCCACACCATCTAAGTGAACCAGAACCAGAACCAAGGCTAAAATAGAAGAACCCGGTAACATAGATAATGTGTTAAGAATTTGACTACTTCATCTACTCTGAATATCATGTTTTGCAAGTGTTACATGAAGATTATGTATCCTTTGCTTAATTTAGTTGTTCCAATCAAAGGATTAAATATAAATTGGAATCTTTTTATCAATCATTTCATGGAATACCAATTGAAAACGTGTTTTTTTCTTTTAGATACTTATTTTTTTACTACCAATCAATTAATTTATTCAAGACAAACCATGAAGGACATCAATGATCAATGCTAGGGCTAACCAATTAATAAGTATACACGTGAATAATTCAAGCATGTACATGTATAAGGGAAGCACAAGTAGTCACAAACATGTATGCCTTGAAGTATACACACAAATACATGGTATACACAACTTAATACAATGTCTATGCATGAATACAAGCTATACACATGAAAACAGGTAAGTCACAAAGTATACATTGGAACACACGTAAGTCAAAAAGTATACACGTAAGTTGTAAAGTATACACTTGAATACACATAACTCATATCTATTGAACCATGAATTTTTAATGCAAATATGGACACCACCGATATAAAGATTTGTATTAACCAAATAGCCATGTACGCATACATCAATATATGTTGATATAAGTATAAAATATAGTTACAAAATAGCCATATAGGATTACGAGAATGCCATATAGGCATACAATGTCAAATATATCCAATACAAAATATGTACCAAACTGCCATGTCTAGGCATACAACAAAGGGCTCTAGAATCAAAATTCATTTCTCTCCATGCTCTAGAAATAAATTCTTTCCCTTTTTTTGGCGATCCGATGGTGATAAGTCCATCACTCATTTCTGCTATGCTCAAGGAGTGCTCCTGCTGCTCCTCCTAGAGTTTAGCTCCTAGTGAAGTTTTAACTGTTACAATAAGAAGTAAAGACATTAATATATATAGAAATTACATTATAAAAAATGATATATTTAACAAAATAATCACTTATGGCCATCTCACAATCACTCTCCACGATGGAAATATTTGCATGTCGATGCTGAGGTGTGCTCAAGCACTATATAAACCATCCAAATAGGAATTAAACTTTGAATCAATAATGTTTTGATTTTTCACTAGAACTAACATCTATAACAACGAATGTAAATTGAAATTTAGTAATTTGCCTCATACCTCCCCTATCAGAGCCATCGAGGCTTGTATAGCGGATGAAACACTGATATCCATTGCCCTTGTAACATTTGGAGGTGTTTCCACAACCAACATTTGAAAATAAAACAACAAATTATTCAATCACAAAAAATTTACAATAGCGATCCATGTCATGACTTATAATGTATGAGATATAATGAACAAAATTTTGAGTACAAGTATTAAACTATATATTTTTGATTATCATGCTTACTATTTTCCCTATCTGTATCTTGTTTGAAAGGATGTGTTTTTAGGCTTTTACCCATAGCAACAAGTTGTTGAACCATTTGATTAAATGCTTTCGTAGACATGTCTGATAACTATGGTGGCATAGAGAAGGCAGTGAACTATTTGAAAAAATGCCTCAAAAGAAATGGGGTCTCGTGGTGATGGCATGCCATTACAAACAAATGCACATCATGGCATTCCATCACCATAAGACCGCATTTCTTCTATGCATTTTTTCAAAAAGTTCATTTCCTTCTCTATGGTATTACTGCTTACTATTATGCTTTCATAGATATTTTTCCAAGCATCCATATAGTTTGTTGGAAAGCACCTATTTTAGGCTTTTAGCCATAGCTTCAACTGCAAGGAAGTGAGTAGTTTGATAAAATGCTTTGGTAAACATGTATGAAAAATGTGGTATCATAGGAAAAGTGGTGAGCAGTTTGAAGAAATTCCTCGAAGAAATGTGGTCTCATGTGGTGATGGAATGGAATTCCATCACCATGAGACCGCATTTCTTCAAGGCATTTTTTCAAACTATTAACTGCCTTGTCTATGCTATTCCTTACTATTATGGTTTCATAGATTTTTTCCAAGCATCTATAGTTTGTCGTGCTGGTGCACCTTTGCAAGCACATGCCTCCATGTGAGTCGCCCCACAAGATTGACACACATGGGTTCGAAGGCCACCACTTGAAGACTCCCCTAGATGGTGTTATACAATAGGGCTAGTATGATGGATGACACTCTAGGTCAAAGTGTCGATCGCCTACAATGTCTCTACATCGACACTCTCCTTTGCAACGACAAGCATAACAATGTGCTCATGAGGCGGCCTAGCGAGAGGTCATCTCCCTTGTCGCGCAAGATCTGGCTGTGCACTGGCCTATCCTGAGCTTACCCCCCACCTCTCCCCTAGAACTCCCTCATATCAAAATAATTTGGGATTTGGTTCAATACGAACTCACTGTATAGTTTCCTAAGAAAATGTTGGGGGACTTCACAATTGTTGCACGGTGGGTAATCAAAGACCAAGTACTACCTATCATAAAAATGGTTCCTAATCTCTTGGTGGTGGCACCGATGAATATGAAACCTCTTTGCATTGAGGCTAAGATTTTGATGTGTTCTAGGGTCAGTGAATAAAGAGCACAAATCACCTTTAGTAATTTTAAATCTTTTACTTGTTTATATGATAGTTTATCTACATAATATGCCCTAGCTGCCTGCCTCCTATCTTGCCATCCAGTTATTTGTTGGGTAATTGAATCTACATTTTTTACCATCTCTGTCAATGATTTTTCTAGGGTCATTCTTTTTGTGGTTGAAGCATTTGGATCACTCAACCTACTGATAAAATCTTCAATTTTTTTTTGTTATTCTCAATTTCACTCCTCAAATTTTGTTGAGTTCCAGGAGGGTGTTGAGTGATTGGTGGGGGAGGTTGATTTTGTTGAGGATTTTGAGGATTTGCAGGATCATTTGCATCTCCTACAAAAAAATTTTAAAAATCAAATCTAACCTAAAACAAACAAAATCAACTTGAAACTAAGAATTTCAAAACAAATAGCAAACAATACTTACCTCCTACACCTCTTCATCCTCATGGCGCCATCTTTGCAAAGAAAAATCAACTGTTGTTGATGAATTTTGTAGAATGCCTCTTCCTAGAATGCGAGCATGAAAATGAGGGTTTTTGGCCATGGGAAGAGAAAAAAAACAAACAACATAAAATGAATCACTTTCACTTTTTTTTTTTGCTTTGAAAATGACTTAACGTGAGTGCGTTAACGTGCTCGCGTTATGTCATTTTCAATTTTTTTTTGAAATTGGCCACAAAAGTGTAACCCAACTTAATGCACCCACCCCCTAACCTTAATTGAACCTTTACCCTAGCTTGACCTTAACCCTAACCCTAACCCTAATCTAACCCTAATTAAAACCCTAACCCTAACATATCCTTAATTTTGATTTTAACCTTATTTAAACACTAACCCTAATCTAAACCTAATTTAACCCTAATCCTAACCTATTGTTAACCTATTTCCCTAATCTTGATAAACAATGTGAAAATTACTTTCATATGTAGCTACAAGATTTCTTTGATTCTTTTATTAATAGCTAGACTTTAAATTTGTATGGTTACAAAAAATTATAATGAATTTGCATCTCTTGGATGTTATAGAAATATAAATATGTTCTTAATTTCCTTAGGATTCCTTTGCATTACCATGTTGATGGTCTTTTTAATGGCTCTTCTATCCATTCAATGAGTTATATGTTTGAAATATAAACCCAACTAAATATAAAGGTATAATACAAAATCCATCTATTGTACAAAGTATGATTTTGATTTTTATAATATTATAAATATTATTTTATTCCTTGGTTAGATTTAGTGGCTATAATTAAAATAAATGTATAACCATGTTTACATTTTTTAAGTTAGATTATTGAACCTTAATTATAATATATGGAAATATTTGTGCATGCTTCTATATTATTTAAATATTAAATAATATATTTTTAATTATTGAAGGGGTACTTTAAATTTTTACAAAATCTCAAGTCCAAGTGGTGTGCAATATCATGAAAATTCTAACTTTTTTTTTCATTTTAATTTTATTCATTTATCATGTCTATGATGTCAAGGATCTAGAAAAATTACTTGGTACTATCGATGGAATTGTACAAACAGTTACTTGGTACTATCAATTGCACAATTAGAAGGGTTACTTAAACTCATTCTACTTCTCTAAAAATGGTTACAAGAAATGTTGGAAAATAATACTTAGGTATAAAATGAAATAGAAAATTTAGAATATAGAACATTCATTTGTAAACTTCTAAATTGGTTATTGTTGCAAATATTTTATATTTAAGAATAGGTTAAAATTGATATTATTTCTCCAAACATGTAAAAAAGAATGAAACGGTGCATTTGTGAGTTTATTTTCTTTCTTCTTTTATCTTTTCCCTTAATTTACTATATAATGTATTTTGGAAAACATAAAAAACATTTGAACATCTAAAAATAAGAATAGGACTTCTCCATAACAACAAATGAGATTTGAATCTAATTTCACACGAACTAATAATCAACACTGTTTGTTACACTACATAGAGCTGAAAGAAGCACTAATTTGTAGGCTTCAATTATTGTTATGGTAGCATAGAATTTGAGAAAAATATTGTGTAGTAGAAAAATGGCCCCTTGTCATTTTCATGGCTTTTTAGGTCTTGTTTCACAATGTTTGGTCTATTTTGCTCTGATTTTATATTGTAATGTGGCTTGAACATGCATATGTATGTACCAATTTAATTCAAATAATAACATCTTGTGAAGGTGTTGTGAAGTGTTGTAAAACATTTCTACACTCTTCTAGACTCTATTTATTACAATTCACCAAAAAATCACCTTTTCATCACTTATCAAGTCCTATTTTGAAGTTTTGTAAAGTCTTGTAACAAGATTTCACACTTCTCTAGGATTAATTTCACTATTTACACCTTTCTTATGCTTTATTTGACCCCTTAATGCCCCTATAAGCATGAGCACAAGACAGTCTATGCTTGGGGTCGCTACATCCTAGCACATCTTTATTATGATCTTGGCCAATTTGTGTTTCAAGAGATCGACAGTATGGTGCACTACATACTTTTTCAGGTGTGGTTCCTTGAGCATATTACATGCACCAGGCCTGTCGAGTTCCCATGTGCTATAGCTACAGGATATCCACAAGCCTTCGACTATCCTTTATGATGCTTGTGGTAGTACATAGATCTACATTTTTGGAGGGTGAGATTTGATTGGCTGGAGGAGGAGGAGATCCTATGGAGACCTTATATACTCACACTACAGTGGCTAGATCCCATAGGACAACTGAGGAGGATGTAGATGGATAGGTTTTTGGTAGGGCAACATGACTATGTTGTATGACCTTTCTATTATGGGCGAGTCATGCGACAGTTCAGGAAAGTGCAAACACTACCAAGGGCATGCCCCTTAATTAGGCAGTCAGTGCGGAGTGCCCAACTATTGGGTGATACTGTTTGACTCACTATAGATCATGTTTGTGAGAGTGATGTCGATGCTTCAAATCATGATCAACCACTAGTCACCGACATTGATGATGTTGGCAGCATAGTTGAGCATAAGGAGTGGTGGTTAGTGACATGACCAGCTCCTATATTTCCCATGGATGTCCCTATAGGTGATTCAGGGCCAACACCAAATGAGAGAGATGAGCCAGAGGACAGGGCCGAGGATGTATGATACAGGCTAGCAAATATATTTACTGATGTTATCGATGATGAGTATGATTTAGAGGATGATCCTGACTATGAGGACCAGGATGGAGGAGAGGACAATGAGGATGAGGAGGATGATTATTACAAGGAGTAGCCACCCCTGAGTGAGGGTGATGAGGTAGCAACCTAGAATCAACATGAGTATGGAGAGGCTTCTCACACTCGTAGGACCAAATCACATGCAGTAGCTACAACAGACATTGGTGCCACAATTAGAGAGAGGCAAGCACATCCTCCATGCCCCCCAAAGAGGATGAGGCTGATATTCCTTAGCCGACTGGAGACATAGGTGATGACATTTGATTTTATGCATGTACTTTGAGTGTTTGATACTTTATATATATCTATATATATATATTTATATATATATATATATATATATATCTATATCTATATATATATTTATATATATATATATATATATATATCTATATCTATATATATATTTATATATATATTTATATATATATATATATATATATCTATATCTATATATATATTTATATATATATATCTATATATATATATATATCATGATGATGTTTATTGATTGTGTACCTTTTATATCTTGTAGGAGCGATTAGAGACTGGCGAGAGTTCTATCATCAGGCTACCGTGAAGATAGTGCATGCATCCATCGACGAGGAGGTAGTGGGCCCCGACTATGTGCCCCCACTGATCGTGGAGGAGGAGCTAGTGTCGCTTAGACCATTCATGAGGCTGCGGGCAGTGTATGAGAGCATGAGAAGATGACTCTGTCGAGCTAAGAGTACAAAATAGTCATTGCAAACCTTAGAAGAGGTTGAGAGACTGCATGCAGAGCTATCACAAGTACAAGCGGAGATGGATCTGAAGGCATAGGATTAACTTGTTGCTCTTGGTCGAGTACAGGGTCTGGAGTATGCACTCAAAGTTGGAAGATCGTGATCACGATCACACATGACCATCTCATGACGTTCGGGGACTGGATCATGGGTGCTAGAGCCCGAGGGGTCTAGCTCTCACAAACCTTGGTGATTTTGTATATGATATTGAGATGTACATAAAACTTTTTGATATATATATATACATGTGCATTTTATGTTGTTATATTTTGTCTTAATTTGTTTGAATGTTAAATGAAAATGTGATTAATTAAATAACTTATGGATTTAATTAATGTCTACTTGATTTGACATGATTGATGTGATCTAATATAAACATATTTGGACTTCACTTCAGATACAATATTGTTGAATTAAAGAGAATATGTTAAATTAGATACACCTATAACTCATATAACGATCGAACTTAACATAACATGAGGGTGAATAGCATGAAACCTAAAGTAATTATAAAATTAACTTAAATAATTACCAAGTAGTGTTTAAGACAAACACATGATCAGTTGTCAAGAATGAAGTAATGTGAAATTTATTTAGAATGTAACCAAATAACTTTAGACAACACTGCTTTATTAATCATACTATTCAAATATATTAGAGATAATATCGATGCAAATGTGTGTCATTAATAGGCTCCTTAAGGGGCGTTCCGTCGAGCTCTGTTAAGACATAAGTGCTAGACCAATAACTGGTATCAACTATGTAAGGTCCCAACCAATTAGGGATAAATTTATCTTTGTCTTCATGGTCAACATTAGTATTACGTTGATTCTCATAAAGAAAGAAATCATCCTTACAGAACGTTCGAGGAATGACATGAGTATTGTGTTTTCATTGTAATTGTTTAATGTAAGCTTGGAGGTGCTCAAGATCATTAATGTGCTTTTCATCGAGCATTTCAAGTTGGTGCAATTGTTGGTCTTTATAAGTGGCATCGTCAATAAGGTCTTAAAGATTAATTTGCAACATAGGAATTTCTAACTCCAAGGGCATGATCGCGTCAGTGCCCAAAATGCATAATGTAATTACGTATGCCAATCCTTATGATGTTTGTTAATAGTTTTATTTAGGATTTGTTCTAGAATCTTATTAGTGCTTTAAGCTTTTCCATTGGATTGTAGATAATATGGTGTAGAAAATTGATGTTGGATATTGAATGTTTCAAGAAATTTCTTTACTTCATTATTCTTAAATGGGGTTCCATTCTTTGAAACGATTGCGGATGGAAGGTCAAAGTGAGCAATTATGTGTTCCAATATGAAACGACAAATTACTTCAACATTTTTAGACTAAAGAGGAATAGCTTCCACCCATTTCATGAAATAGTCTGTTACAATTATTATAAATGTATGTCTGATAGAAGAGGGAGGTGAAATTTTTCCAATAAGATCCAATTCTTATACTGAAAATGGCCAAATGGGAATTTGGGCATGGAGCTCAGAAGCAGGGGTATGAATTAGATTGCTATGTTCTTGACATTTGTGACATCGTTTAACATAAGAAAAGTAGTCTTTCTCCATATGTCTCCAATAATATCCCATACGGATAAGTTTTTGCACTAATGATTGTACTCCAAAATGACCTCCATAGGCACCAGCATGAGCCTGCTCAAGGGCTATAGGAATTTCAGAATCCTTAAGACACCTTAGTAAGAGACCATTGAAAGATCTTCTATACAATACATTGGCGAGGATCACATATTTGGTTGCTTGTTTGTGTAAACGATTTCGAGTATTTGTCATTGTGGGCTCGGGAATGGTACCATCTTTTAAATAGTTGTATATTGTGTCATACCATTCTCGAAAGTCTTCTTGAGTTGTACTTAAAATATCTTTGAAGCGAGTGTCAATCGAAGGTTTCATGATGGGGTGAATAACAAAGGTGAAGTCTGTTGAAGGATCGTGTGGGGAGATAAGAGAGGTTGCACTCACCATCACATCCGCATGTTGATTGTATTTTCGTGGGATGTTATCAACAGTGAATGATTCAAACTTCTCTAACAATTTCATTGTAAGATCCTTGTATTTCGATAACTTGTCATGTTTAGTTTGATATGTTCCAATGATTTGTTTGATTACTAATTGTGAATCACCAAAGATCTTGATATGCTTAGCCTTCATGGTTAAAGCAGCTCACAATCCTGCGATTAATGCCTCATACTCAGCTATGTTATTTGTACATAGGAAATTTAATCGATAGGACAAGGGAATGGGCTTTCCATCGGGAAAAAGTAATACCACTCCAGCACTGGAACCTATTCTACACTTGGATCCATCAAAATATAAATCCCACATGTTAACATTAGCGGTCAAGACACTATCATCAGGAAAGGTGTTGTGACTAGGTAAAGTGAGAGGAGAAGGGGTGTCAGAAGTGATCGGTTAAGGCTTGTCCTTTGATTTCTTTTTGGGAAAAAAAATTAAGGTCAAACTCTATTAACAACATCACCCACTTAGCTAAGGATCCAGATAATTCAGTTTTATTAAAAATATGCTTAAGGGGATCAAATTTGGTTATGACTTGTATCTCAATATTTAGTAAATAATGTTGCAATTTACTAGTAGCAAATACAAGGGCTAAACATTGTTTTTCAATTGGTGAATATTGAGTTTCATAATCAATTAAAGTTTGAATAATGTAATAAACATGATGCTCTTTTCCATGATTGTCTTGTTGAGCCAACAATGTTGCAAGAGCATGGGCTGATACAGCTATGTACAGGATAAATAGTTTGTTTGGCACGACGGGTTGTAAAATAGGTGGAGTTGCAAGGTATTCCTTTAAACTCTCAAAATCCTATTTGCAATCCTCATCCCAATCAAAAGGTACATCCTTTTTTAGGAGATGCATGAAGGGTAATGTGATATCGACTAGAGATGTAACGAAAAGACAAATAGCTTGAATTCAGCCTTGTAATGTATATAATTGAGAAATGTTCTTAGGAGGTGGCATGTTAATAATGGCATCAATTTTCTTTGTGTCCACCTCAATGCCTCTGTGAGATATGAAAAACCCCAAAATTTTACCACTATCTATGCCAAAGACACTCTTTTTTAGATTTAATCACATATTATATTTACATATTCGTTCGAAGATTTTTCAAAGAACATTTACATTTTCTTGTCTTGTTAAGGATTTAGCAGGGATGTCATCAACATAATCTTCCAAAATTTTATGTATGTAATCGTGGAATATCAAGGTCATCACTCATTGATAAGTTGCGTCGGCATTATTTAAAATGAAGGGCATCACGACCCAACAAAACATTCCCCAAACAGTTGTGAATGCAGTTTTGTATTGATCTTGAGGATTAATAAGGATTTGATTATAACTAGAAAATCCATCCATGAATGAACACAAAGCATGTCCAACAGTTGAATCCATGATCATGTCAATATTAGGAAGTGAAAAGTTGTCTTCTAAAGAAGCTTTATTCAAGTCACGAAAAATACGTACATACCCTAATACGATTATCGAGTTTAGCAACTGCGACAATGTTTGAGATCCAAGGAGAATATTTTACATGCCTATTTTTATATTTTTGAGTTGAATTAGGTTGTTCTTTAAATTTGAATAACCAATCATAAAGCAAATAAATAATCAAATCAACACAATATTTGCAAAACTTAAATTTTATTTTAAAATAGAAGTAAATTCTATTTTCTAAAATTCATAAAATATTTATTATTTAATTGTTAAATTCATAATTAATTAAATTATAATGATTATGTAATATAAATGAATTAAATATTAAATAGAAGTACATGTTCCTTTTAAAACAAGAGCTGCAGGGCAGCGAAGTTCTTGCCAACAAGTTCTAGAATTGTTAGTAATAATGTTGATAAAACAAATGAATAATAGGTACATAAAAAGTAAGTTTTCCTGTTTATCAGTTGACATATATAACATGTAATGTATGTATAATCTCAGAATTGTTTGAACATAAGTTTGTTGAATATCTCAAAAGGTACTTATGTTATTTGAAATATACATTTGAAAGTTTGGAACAAATGTTTTGGAGCATAGAAAACACTATGAAAAAGAATGCCCAACCTGCAAAAGAATGCGCAAACATGTTATCAATGCTTATACTATTGAAGTTAATTAAATGAAGTTTACATAAGAAGCAATATACAGAAAATGGGAGAATATTAAACAAAGAAATTACAGAAGTAGAAGATAAGCATACTCTTGACGAGCTTTATATGTCTCCACACATAACATAATGTCTATAGTTTCTAACTTCAAATGGATGTGAGAGAATGTTGAAAACTGCAGAAGAGAGATGCAAGAAGATAATACAGGAAAAAATCTAGTAAACAGATGAAATATTTTAATGAGAGCCCTTAGCATAAATCTGCATCCATGAATGCTTCTAACACCTGCTATAAGTTTAGGAAAGAATTTATCATATAATAAAATACTTCTGCAATAAATTCCAATTCACAAATAAGGCTTGCAACAGAAGAAAGTACCTTTGATTTTATATTTCTTCTTTTCTATTTCACAACATAGGTAGGAGCTGCATCCAAAATAAAATATCATTTGAGAAGTCTTTGAATGGGAAAAAAACCATTTTCCATGTTGCTTCATTGTATGTATGAAAATTTACAAGACATATGAGAAAGATTTGGAGATGGTGAGACATCTAATGATGCATTGTGCAATAACTTGAATGTACAAGTAAGATAATGCCTAATTTATTCAAAGTTTGTTCATCACGTTAAAAACATGAGTTAAATAAAAAAATGTGTGTGTAGATACATTCGTAATTTCTATATACATATACATTTATGCTTGGGTGGAAATATGCAAATAGATACATATATGTGTGGTAAACACATGCGCACACACGAAATTTAAGTTTGCAGAGATCTTGTAAATTTTAGAGGACCAGTCACCAATACAAGTGAAGGTTATTTGTGGCCAATTTATTTATTTTATAACATATCTTTCATGTATATATAAGTTCCAATTAATTTAGTCGAGTGCAAATCAAGCCAAGTATAGGTGTGTATGAGGGCCTAATTTTGGCCTTGTTGTAGAAATTGTCCTCAATATTTATATTTTTTAAATCCCTAGTGCTTGAGTTGGAAGCCATGGTTTAACATTCTTTTTGAAAGCAGAAGTTAATGAGAATGCTCTTAATGAGCATTAGATGTTTTGCATGCATTATAAAATTATCATTAGTTTAGTGTTGATTTCGTGGTAGGTGTATTAATGGATTGACAATAAAGATGGTGCTCTAACAATTGAAGGAATTTTGCAGATGTTTGAGGTTTTAGATGGTGCCTACTAGTCACAAATGCCAAAGAGGCATTTTTTAGAGATGTTGTGGCAGATAGAGAGCATGCCTGATTTTCAGTCAGAGTTCATTGTGGTAAATCTGGCTTATTCAGTTGTAGGAGGCCATATTTGTGAAGTGGTTTGGATGGCAAGCAAAAGAAGCATAGGGAAAGGAAAGGTGCAAAAACCCTAAGGAAATGTATTTGAGTCCATAGGAAACTCTTTGGTTCTGAATTAAATGCAGCTCTAGGATTTGTGAAATGTGTGTTGGGGGATATAGGTATGGATGTAGATCATAGGCCAAAATCTGCTATACAAGGAAACTTTGTCTCCAACCTACATACACTCATTTCTAATGCATATGTATGTTTATGACCGTTAAGGCTTTTTAACCTAGCTAGTTTAGGAAGGAAAGCAGATGTAACTAAAGGTAAGGTGCTGGCCGGTTTGCATGTCACACATTCAAATGGTAGTGTGAGGTTGGAATCAGCTACATTGTTCCAGTTTTTTGTGGTGGCTCTGTTCATACTAGAGAGAACTTTGTGGTGGTATTTGTTTCCCCTCTTTGGCAGGGGCTCTTCAAGGATGGCAGTCTTCAGGTGGCATGGGAGGAGGAGCAGGCTAGGTGGAATAGGTGATTGAAGTGTTGAAGGAAGAATCAACAGGGAGGGAGCATTGGGGAGCGATGTAAGGAAAGGTCTGTTTTAGGCAGTTTAATTTTATTCAGTCTAAACTTTTTGGTCTTTATTTCCTCTGGTTTTAGCTGGTTGTATCTACACTATAGAGCAGCATTGTATCACATGTTGTTAGTTTTTTATATTTCACTTGCAATGTATAGGTGTTGCAGTTTTGACTGTCTTTATCCTTTGCTGGCATAGAAGGGTGGTGTATCTTTTTGATATATGTAATGAATTTTCATGAGTAAGGGCCCCAAAAGGAGCAATGCCTCTAATTCTTTTCTCTTGTAGAAACTACGAGCATGTACTCTATTATTATTGAGGAATAGTCTGAAGAGATATGATAGATTGTGATATTTGGCAGGAAAAATACAACACGAATAGTTAAAAAACAACAAAGAGGAAAATATACATCATATAACAGCTATGGTGAAAGGCTTCTAAATTTTTTATGCATATCCATTGTCATTATTATTCTTGTAAGTTGTGATTATTTCTAATATAATAATTGCATACACCTACTCATTAGCCATAAAGACTACATATAAGGAAGTTCTGATGACATTTTTTTCACATAAGTCTTTGATCTGTTGTTAAAAATAATGAAAATGCTTTCTACCAGAGAGAATGGATGAAAACATCACAAAAATTATGATTAACAAACTTATTAAAGCCACTAGGAACATAGCACCAATCAATTTATAGTTTTTAATAGACATGTGGTACTATTCTATGCAGGTATGCAATGTTGAAGAATCAATCAAGAAAAAATAGTAGATTTGAACATGAATGATTGGAAATATATTACACAAAGTTCTTTTTAAACATATGATATAAAGTTATAAACATTCCAATTGTTAGTAATTGATAAGAAAAGCAATTTAAAAATTAAATCACCACTCAAATGCAAACAAAGCTAGCTTGAACATATATTTACAAGGTAGAGGTAGCAAAAATGGCAGTGTTTGACTCATACATGACATTTATGAAAATATACAAAGGCAGGCATGAATGCAAGCAACATCTATATTTTTTTTTTAAATCATGATGTTTAAGAAATTTAAAATTTATGATTCATGAAAAGAAAAATTAGGATAAAGAATCAAAACATCAACATCAAATGATAAACATTTCCAAGGAGCTTCTAATTAGAGCAAGGGTTATATATTTTTAGTTTCAGTTCTTTTAACCTACAAAAATGAACACACTATTAACGAGTAGAGGAAGAAAAGGTATCAAAAAACTCCTTGCCACATATTGAGCTTACCTGTAATCGACAGAGAATAGGCTTTTTCCATCAATCTCTCTGTAAAGAACAAAACAATTTAAGCCCAAGATTTATCATAGGAAAGACAGTCTATTTCTTTGAAATGGAAACTATGCAAGCAACAGTTTGCAGACCATACTTTTTGAAAGGACAAAAGTTTATAGCATGAATTCACAAAATCTATCATATGTGTAACACTGCCCCTAAAGTACTTACTATCATTTAAATGCTATCAGTCATATACAAAACATTCACAGAGCTAAAGTATGAAAAATAACTACAAATATGAGGCAAGACTATCCTCTGGTTAATTACATTGATTAGTAATCACAATAAGACATGAAAGATGCTACTAAGTTTCCAGTGTAGTTCTCGTTTGCATTAGAATCCCATGGCTTTACTTCATGCATTATCAGATCTTCAAACTCCCTGACAGGTCTCTCTCTGGAACGGCCTTGCCTCGTGGGGGTTGCCCTGCCGTTGTTTTTATCTAGCGCAAGAGCCGCTACTGAACGTCCTCCCTTGGAACCAAGGTTGGCCTTGCCTCCCCTTGAATCCTTTGCACCCAAAGTGTTTCTATTGTTTCAAGAAGACATGATTACCGACTTGCCAGTTGCTTTATGCTACATGCAAAGAACATAGTAAGGAAAGATAAAAACCTAGAAAAAAATTGGCACACAAATGAAAAGAAAAAATGCATTTAACAGATTTCTTCAGGGTTTAAATAAGTTGAAACACTTGCAAGCGAATGGCTGCCAATCTTTATGCGAGCTTCCTGAGAAACTATGTAGGTTATGGCAGTTGAGTACACTCCATATGATTTACTGTCATGAATTAAAGTATCTATCAGAATTGTTCACAGAACTTAAAGCCTGAACAACTGCCCTCTAGTTTTTTCTTCCTTTTCTGTTTTAAGGATTGCCTGCCTTGTACCCGCAGTGAATTTGATTCACTTTGTTTCTGTGACCACACTACCCAAAATTAGTGAGTGGCCCAAAAACTACCCTAAAAAACATGCAAAAGAAATGTTTTTTCCCTACCATGCCCAAAAATCCGCTTATATCGCTTAAAATATTTTTAGACCAATAAAATTGATGATAAATAATTTTCAAAAAAAATTAAGTTAAAAAAATTCATCTCTACTTTACAAAAGTTAAATATGAAAATAATAATATTTTGTAAAATTAATTTATGTAAAATTAATATATTACATGATAGTTTAATATATTAATATAATATATAATAATTAAAAATAATTTCATAATATAATATACTAAATATATATTAAATTATATACTAGATGTTGTGTATTCTATAGTATATATTTTTAATTTATTAAATTATTTTTATATATTATATAATAATTTTTTAATTATATTTTAGCATATAACAAGTAAATAAATGTTTAGGATGAAGAAAAAGTAATTAATGTGTTGAATGAAGGAAAAAAGTTTTTGAAGAGTTCAAAAATTCAAATAAATATTTCCATTAGATAAAATTTAACTTTGTGGTGAAAAAAATTATATGTTTAAAATAGTTGAGTTAAATTCATTTTACAATTTAGTAAAAAATTATATGTTTAAAATAGTTGAGTTAAATTCATTTTACAATTTAGTAATCTTTATATATATATAGAATTAGTGTTGGGAAAGTAAATAGACTAGTGAAATTAAATTTACTTAAAAGAAAACTAACTATTTTGGAAACTATGATAATGGAGCAGGAAAATCGCAACTATGATAATGGAGCCGGGAAAAT
Organism: Sequoia sempervirens; assembly: GCA_007258455.2. Lineage (NCBI taxonomy): Eukaryota > Viridiplantae > Streptophyta > Pinopsida > Cupressales > Cupressaceae > Sequoia > Sequoia sempervirens. The sequence continues at coordinate 331,657,766 of VDFB02281492.1, forward strand.
CGCCCTTATCACTCAAAACTTTTGAGCCAATTTACCTTTCAGAAAATTAATTTTAGATATTTGTTTTGCTAAATATTTTGCATATTTACTTTAGAGTTATGCAAATATTTGTCAAATAAAAAATAAATATGAATTCTCATTTGTTTAAATCAAAATTATTAATAAGTTGTTAAGGAACAGGCAGTTTTATTTAGGATTTGTTCTAGAATCTTATTAGTGCTTTAAGCTTTTCCATTGGATTGTAGATAATATGGTGTAGAAAATCGATGTTGGATATTGAATGTTTCGAGAAATTTCTTTACTTCATTATTCTTAAATGGGGTTCCATTCTCTGAAACGATTGTGGATGGAAGGCCAAAGTGAGCAATTATGTGTTCCAATATGAAACGACAAATTACTTCAACATTTTTAGACCGAAGAGGAATAGCTTCCACCCATTTCATGAAATAGTCTGTTACAATTATTATAAATGTATGTCTGATAGAAGAGGGAGGTGAAATTTTTCCAATAAGATCCAATCCCTATACTGAAAATGGCCAAATGGGAATTTGGGCATGGAGCTCAGAAGCAGGGGTATGAATTAGATTGCTATGTTCTTGACATTTGTGACATCGTTTAACATAAGAAAAGTAGTCTTTCTCCATATGTCTCCAATAATATCCCATACGGATAAGTTTTTGCACTAATGATTGTACTCCAAAATGACCTCCATAGGCACCAACATGAGCCTGCTCAAGGGCTACAGGAATTTCAGAATCCTTAAGACACCTTAGTAAGAGACCATTGAAAGATCTTCTATACAATATATTGGCGAGGATCACATATTTGGTTGCTAGTTTGTGTAAATGATTTCGAGTATTTGTCATTGTGGGCTCGGGAATGGTACCATCTTTTAAATAGTTGTATATTGTGTCATACCATTCTTGGAAGTCTTCTTGAGTTGTAGTTAAAATATCTTTGAAGCGAGTGTCAATCGAAGGTTTCATGATGGGGTGAATAACAAAGGTGAAGTATGTTGAAGGATCGTGTGGGGAGATAAGAGAGGTTGCACTCACCATCACATCCGCATGTTGATTGTATTTTCATGGGATGTTATCAACAGTGAATGATTCAAACTTCTCTAACAGTTTCATTGTAAGATCCTTGTATTTCGATAACTTGTCATGTTTAGTTTGATATGTTCTAATGATTTGTTTGATTACTAATTGTGAATCACCAAATATCTTGATATGCTTAGCATTCATGGTTAAAGTAGCTCACAATCCTGCGATTAATGCCTCATACTCAGCTATGTTATTTGTACATAGGAAATTTAATCGATAGGACAAGGGAATGGGCTTTCCATCGGGAAAAAGTAATACCACTCCAGCACTGGAACCTGTTCTATACTTGGATCCATCGAAATATAATTCCCACATGTTAACATTAGTGGTCAAGACACTATCATCAGGAAAGGAGTTGTGACTAGGTAAAGTGAGAGGAGAAGGGGTGTCAGAAGTGATCAGTTAAGGCTTGTCCTTTGATTTCTTTTTGGGAAAAAAAATTAAGGTCAAACTCTATTAACATCACCCACTTAGCTAAGGATCCAGATAAGTCAGTTTTATTAAAAATATGCTTAAGGGGATCAAATTTGGTTATGACTTGTATCTCAATATTTAGTAAATAATGTCGCAATTTACTAGTAGCAAATACAAGGGCTAAACATTGTTTTTCAATTGGTGAATATTGAGTTTCATAATCAATTAAAGTTTGAATAATGTAATAAACATGATGCTCTTTTCCATGATTGTCTTGTTGAGCCAACAATGTTGCAAGAGCATGGGCTGATGCAACTATGTACAAGATAAATAGTTTGTTTGGCATGACGGGTTGTAAAACAGGTGGAGTTGCAAGGTATTCCTTTAAACTCTCAAAATCCTATTTGCTATCCTCATCCCAATCAAAAGGTACATCCTTTTTTAGGAGATGCATGAAGGGTAATGTGCGATTGGCTAGAGATGTAACGAAAAGACAGATAGCTTGAATTCAGCCTTGTAATGTATGTAATTGAGAAATGTTCTTAAGTGGTGGCATGTTAATAATGGCATCAATTTTCTTTGTGTCCACCTCAATGCCTCTGTGAGATATGACAAACCCCAAAATTTTACCACTATCTATGCCAAATACACACTTTTTTAGATTTAATCACATATTATATTTATATATTCGTTCGAAGATTTTTCAAAGAACATTTACATTGTCTTGTCTTGTTAAGGATTTAGCAGGGATGTCATCAACATAATCTTCCAAAATTTTATGTATGTAATCGTGGAATATCAAGGTCATCACTGAGACAACGCATAAAATTTTAAGCTTAACCATGAAAGTTGCATGAAGTTTTATTTGAACATCTATGAATCTTTCAACTTATATCTAATTTTTTTTTTTTAAAAGTTATGAGCAAATGCAAGTGAATGCCCCTTAATTCAGAAGGAAACAATTTCAAAGATCAAACCATATATAGGTGTGACTCTTAATGTAAAAAGGGAAAGAATAAAATATTAAAAAGTTAAAAAGAAAAAGAAACGAAAAAACATTTCCAATCATCTCCCAGCCATCTTTCTAAAGTAATAAAAGAAATGAAAAAATCTATTTTCATCTCTACACAGAGAGGGCAATCAAATTAGCAATAAAACTGCTAGCAGATTCAACACTTATAATTTAGCTCAATAAACTCCTGCATGTGAATGAAGCTCCTCTTCAAATCTGCACAGCGCACAACTGCAGTTCAGTCGTATGCTCTCAGCCTACTTATTGATCTGGAAGATGCCAGCGTGAGTCTGTGGAAGACCAGAGCGCGGGAAATAGAAAAACATGCCTGTCCTATTAGTGGGAACCCCGAGTTCTAAGACTACAAAAACATAAGAGTAGCAATACAAAAGGAAAACAGGAGGTTGTGCCTCTGTATTTTTTATCGCCGGTGATGCGATTTTTAAAGAACTGTTGTGTGGCTTCCTCTTCCACCACTCCCCCTTCCGTTGCTATCCATTCAAGATTTCAATTGCCAATCCTAGCCGCCATGGTGAGTTGTAACGATAGTAATCTAATCACCACCACCAATTACTGCCATCATAATAGCCACCCAAATTGAAGTGTAGCAAATGGGAATGGAGGTGGACGTGGCTGGAAGACATTTATTTTTTTCTAATTTTTCATTTCCACGGCACAAATCACTCTTCTATCATGCGTTCATCAAACTAACTGCCACTGTGACAGCAGTGAGGCTGTCAAAAAAAAAAATGAAAAAGGGTTAATGTTTACGGAGAAACAGAGGCTGTCAAAAAAAAAATGAAAAAGGGTTAATGTCTACGGAGAAACATTCTTCCCTCTTCAATTGAATAGGCCTCTTGGAGTGATTAACAATAATTTTTAAGTAAATTAAAAATAAATAAAATTGATTTTAAAATAAATAAAATACTTTTTATAAAATTTTGAAATAAAATAATATAATAGTGGATTAAATAAAATAATGAATTTATTTTTTGTTATTATAATTTTTTATAATGTAATTAAATTTTTATTATTATTTTATAATAATTATATTATAATAATAGATAATTATATATTATTATATATATTTTTAATGTAATTAAATTTGTATTATTATATTATATTATATTATATTATTATATATTTATTATTATTATTATTATTATTATTATTTAGACCAGTAGGAATCAGTCAAGTATCTGTCCCCCTATAAACTACAATGTGTCTGGTAAAAAAATTTCATGTGACCGGTGACGCTGGCATGACACGCTCTTTGGTACCACGGGGACGATGGGGAGACTAGACCTCATGACCTCTTCCCTATAACAGGATGCTTTAGTTAATCAAGCTAGGCTCACCACCCTTATATATTTATTATTATCTAAATAAATTTATACTATTATTTTATAACTAGTGTTATATTAGATTATAAATTATATATTAGTTTTAGAATATTACAATTATTGAATTATTTTATTATTATTATATTATTATATTATATTTTTCTATTATATATTTATTATCATATTATTATATTATATTCTATTACTATAGTATTATTATGATATTACATTATTATATTGAAATCATATAATAATTGTTATATTATATATTTGTTATTGTTTTTATTATTTTTTTGCTCAATAATAAGATTTTATTTTATTGAACCATAAAGACAATTACATCATCTTTTAGTATTTCATGCATCCTTCTACCACCAAAAAATTAGCTACAGATAACACCATTGTTTTAGACATTTATCAAAAGAACTACCAACTCCCTAATCTTCTACTTCGAATTCGGAAAAATTTGTATCAAAACTTTCATTGCAAAAAACTTCTACCTACCTCGACCACCTATCATTTAACCGCTAGCCCATTACATCACTTACAGGGCTAAACCCCAGTTTTAGCAACATTTACAATGTAGACTCAAAAATTTATTCACATAATACAGAAATTAACTATAATGCTCACGTCGAGCTACCCGGGTTCGTGCCACTTTCTAACGTGCTCGTCACCTTCCTCTTCTAAGGATGCAACTCCTTTCTTTCCATTCAGGCAGCTTCTGATTGTGCCTGGGCAATCACCGCTTTGACTTCCATCAACTCCATGAACAACTTCAAGGCCTCCCATCTGGCTTCCTCCCTCCATTGGGCTTTAAGGCTCCAGGTTCTGGCCATCACACGAAAGGAATGCAACCCTCAAACTCATTACCTTCTGTAGTCATCAATCCTTCATGCACATCCAACCCAACTCCCGGAACATCCCATTCCAAAATCAATTCCATTCCCTCCAAGTAATCACTATGCACAATTGCTTCCATCACCTTCCTGACTATTTTCACCGTCTCTCCTAAATCCAACCCCCATGCCATGATCAAAGAGTACACGTCCATGCTTGTGTGAAGCCTGTGCCTGAGAATTCCAAACTCTGTGCCCAAAATTAGCTACACACACTGCACCAGTCTCTCATCATTGAATAGAAACATCCTTTGCAATCTCCTCTCTGAGATTTCACCATGAAATGGACAAAGTTGTCGGTTTGTCATGAGGGTGAAATTTTCCTCCATGGTAATTTTGCAACTCCAGAGCTAGCACCCAAAATCAAACCATTTTAGTAACTCCTCTCCACCACAAAACTCAGAAAAAGCATCAAGAGATGGGGACTTAGAAATTTTAAACTCCATTAATTCCCCACACTCAACCATTAATGTTGAACGTACCATCCCCGCTGCCACCCAACTCTTCAAAATTCCTTCATTTGCATTGAACTGTGATCCACATACTTACGCATTTATTGTTAAGTACTTGTCTCCTCTCAATAATCTGCCTCCTCAAGAACCAGTTGCCTTAAATATTCAAATCTTAATTCACCAACTACTTCAAAAGTTAAAGGCCACTTTGATAAAATGTCTACTTCTAAATTCCCAGTTCTCCTTATGTGGTAGACAACGAGATCTTCAAAAGATGCTAACTCCTCCCTAATTTTAAAAATTAAATTTTGTAGATGCCACACATCAATTCTTCCTTTCATCACTGCTTGGATGATAATTAGAGAATCACCTTCTAGATTTATCTTTGAAGCTCCCAGTTTTTTACCAAGTCTGATTTCCATTAGTGTTGTTGATGCTTCAGCTACATTGTTCATGCCTACCTCTAGCTTCTTTGCGCCAAGTGCCAAAACATTCCCTTTCCAATCACGTACAATAAAACCTGCCCCTGGTGGTCCAGGATTCCCTTTGGATGCACCATCAAAATTAACTTTCCACCATCCCTCCAATGACTTTTCCCAAGCAACCTCCATTGGTCCCTTTCAAACTGGATTAACCCAGCTAGGCCCCTTAATGGGCCTAAAAAGTAATATTAAGGTTTGGGCCTTGGTTGTTGGCACTACAAGAAAGAAGCCCCACCAGTTCACCAAGGAGCCTCCCCTTAACACTAGGGTAAGTAAACTCCATTGTTGATGCCATAGAGAGAGACCCTGCGAGGTTTGAACCTTGGTTGTTGGCTCTACAGGAAAGAAGCCCCATCATCTCACCAAAGGGTCACCCCTGTTATTTTTTATTATTATTATATATATTTTTTAATGTAATTAAATTTGTATTATTATTTTATAATTATTATAAATGGTATTATATTAATATGATAATATTTTATATTGTACTATAATATATTATATTATATTGTATTATTATGTAAATAAATTTATATTATTATTTTATAATTAATATTATATTAAATTATAAACAATATATTAGTTTTAGAATATTATAATTATTAAACTATTTTATTGTTATTATATTATTATATTTTCACTGTACTATAATATATTATATTAATTATATAATTAGTATATGATTATATAATTATATTATATTATTTTGTTATATTATTATATACTATATTATTTTATAATTGTATTATATTAAATTTTATTATATTATTATATTAAAATCATATAATTATTATTCTATTTTATTATTTATAGATTAATTTTTGCGTTGTGATTTTTGTATATTGAATAAATTAACAATAATATGAAAATATAATGAAGACATTATATTATTTATATAAATGGTAATTATAGGATAAATATTACAATAATGTTAAATTAAATGATTTCTAAGGCTTTCAACCTATTTTCTTCTACCTTTTTTCTTACAACTTGTTTACTTTTTTCATTTTTTCATATCTATCATATGTGAATAGAGGTAATTATGCCAAATCTTTGAAATAAATTATGGATACTTTTTGGGTAAAAAATTTATATAAATATATTCAAAATTATTATTATTTGTTCGATAAAAGTGGTTGTAAAGGTTCACCCCCTTTTAAATTAGCGCGAGATATTTTAGCCTAGCACATGCTAGGTGAGATCACAAGGGGGGACCTCATCCCCACAAATTCAAATTAATATTATGGATTCCCCATAATTTTTTAATTATCTCTTTAAATTAATATTTTGCAATGCAAATATATTAGCATTTTATAGTTCAAATAAAGAAACACTTTGTAGTTGAAATATTGTAGTAGCTACAATTGTGGTATTCAAAATCACCTATGTTGATGTTTATAAGTTTTAACCAAGAGGATTTTATACATTTTTGAAGGTTTTATTCTTTTCGTCATCACTCTACTACCAGCCTTATTCAAATCTAGTGTGGATATTCTACTACTTGATTTCCCAACATTATTATTATCTATTCTAATCAAAATTTGACTAATTAGGTTGATGGTCCTAATACAAAACATGCATAAAATAGTCATATTGACTTGAACAATGTGCTGTTGGAAAGTGTAAACATTCATGGGGAAGATTATATCAAAAAATAAAGAGCAAGATAGGTACAAAACTGGAATATATACTACATTTGACCTAGATAAACACAAACTAAGTAACTACTGCAAAGAGTGATAGATTTCCTTCTCATGCCACTATCCCCTTGTTGTCTTATAGAGTTTTACTACTTTCTTGAGGCCTTCATGAACATCTTATACCTTTAGAATGCATATACAACAATACTACTTCTCTCTAACCTTCTAAAATACACTCCATCATCCATAAAACTACTTGATCAATGAAACTAAGGACAATTATAGTCAATGACAGTTGAAAGAAACCCCTCCCCTATGCCCTAAAAAATATAGTATAGATCAAAACTCACAAGAGAGTTTAGGAAAGAAGTCTAAATGTCTCAAAACAACAAAAGACTAATTTCCAAGTGCTCAAACCTCTTCTTTGTTTGCAGGATCTAGATTTTTGTCTAATTTGGGATGGTTTCAGCTATGAACAAAGCTACCTTGTCTTTACAGTACTCATCAATGACATTCCACCTACAACCAAAACTTATAATGTTTCTAGATGGGGGTGAAACTGTGATTAATACCTAATTTCCATTATGTCTTCAGCCACTTGAGTGTCCTAAATTGTTGCTTTTTTGAGCTATCGAGCTCTCTGTAATTCTATTTTTTCTCTACCTTAAGAAAAAGAGTCTTATGTTTTCCTATTCATTGAGGGGTCTTCAAAAATAAATCTTAGTGGTGATGTTAGCCAGCTATACTAGCATGCCTGATCCATTTCAAATTAACACCTAGTCCATTTTATACCAAAATCATCATAGATTCATGCATAGTCTACTTTAACACAATAATCTGAACTAAAATGTGCTAAAATGTAGCATGATTACTATGGCAACAAAAAAAGTATCCCTTTTACTTTTCCTTTCTTGTTTGGGCCCTCCTTGTTATACCAAGCTTAATGTTACCTTGATTTAGTGTTGTAATGTGTTTGACACATTCACATTAGGTCTTGGGCCCTTGTGAACTAATGTACTTAAATGGTACCCTGCTAAAGTGTTGTGAAGTGTTGTAACAAACTTTCACACTTTTCTAAGGTTGCATTAATGGAAAAAACATAATAAACCTCTTTTTAACCAAAATGTTCCTTAATCCTACCTGATTTTAAAAAGTTGTAAAGTGTTGTAACACACTTTCACAATTTTCTAGGGTTGTCATTAATATTTGGGCTTCTTTATGCTCTAACTGGCCTTATTTTGCATCCACAAGCCTCATTTAATGCATCTTTTCGAGTATAATCTCGACACAAATCAACATCCAATCATAATTTAGGTGTTTTCAGGTTGTGTATCCCAAATTTGGTGGTATGGGACTCATTCGCCACCTTGGGAAAATGCGTCTCACCTAGGTTTTTGGGTTTCGAACCTTGTTTCACACCTTTCTAAGAATTTTTTAAAAACAATCCCATAAATTATTACTAATGGTGCTCATTCACCACCTTGGGTTCAAATGAGTCTCGTGTGGCCCAAAATTAAAATTAATTCAAACTTTTGGCAAGATTTTATCCTCCTAGATCTGATGGCAGCTTGTAGTATTGTAATTTCAGGAATTCTTGCATAATTAAGTATAAATACAAGGTTATTTCTCTCATTTTCACCTAAGACTTTTGTGAGAGAATTCATACTAGCAAATTGAAGTTCACAAGAGCATTCAAGGGTAGAAATTCATCAATTGTTGCAGCAATCCAAGATCCATTATCATGTCAAGGTTATCAAGCATCAATCATGTTATTGAGCTAGTGTTGTGATGTTGCATTCAAGATACAAGATTAAGAATTGTTCTACACTTATCTCAAGATCTAGATCTATGTCCTTCATGGCCATTTCATGCTAGATTGTTGATTTGCATTACAAGACATCATTCAAGGTATCATTTCTCATTTTTCATGTTTCATGTTCATCTTTCATTATTTCATCATTTGGTTTAATTACCTAAAAGGGGTTCGACCAAGGAAAACCCCTATTCACTAACAATGAACAAGTTTTTCTCCTCTTTACATGTGTGATTGCAGGTTTATAGATTGAATAAAAGTGGATTTGAAGCCTTCAAAAGTACCAAAATGACAAAGTTGCAAATGTCATCAAATTTCTCATGAAAATTTGTCAAGACTCACGAAAACTTAGATCTAGGGAAAAATATCCATCCTATTTGCATGAAATCAGTGGGAAAGTGCTTATTTGATCCATCCTGAGAGGCTTGCAAATTTTTAGTTCAATATTCTACTCTTGGGATACTTTGTGAAAAAATGGGAGTGATTCACCAGAAGTGGCGAATGAGTCCTACTACAGGTGTTTTTCAAGATTTTTGCAAATTCAGATACCCTTTTTCTAGAAACATGTTCCTGTGTAGAAACCCAAATTTGGGACTGATTTTCCTAGAATGGCATATGAGTCCCAATAGGCTAAAATTTTAGGATTCTCAGCATTTCAGAGCTCCATCCAGTCATCTTCATATTTTCAGGTGCACACATTTCATATTGCAGCTTGTTATTTTATTTTTCATACATTTCTAGGTCACTTAGTAAGTCATTGTATCAAACTAGGTTTAAGAATTTCATTTTGCATTACATTTGTTTTTCCAAGCCCTAGCTTGGTGGTGAACCCCTCTTGTAATCATAAATCATACCTTAGGATACCCTATTGCAAGATCTCTTTCCCCTTTCATCATTGGATTGAGATCTCTAAGCTAGTGTCCTTGAGTGTAGCAAGTGTGAAATAGGCACCCTACCCTTGTGATCAATTCCTCAAAGGTGGGGAGTACTATTTATGTCACTTCATTTTTGTGAACCTACATTTAGAACATATTTCACTTTCTGATTTAGAGTCTATCATCATCCTAGATCTAGCTTGCATTGACTTTGTATTCTGGGTTTATATAAGTTAATTGGCATTGTAGGGTTTCTAATTTTTGCATTACTGAAAGTGCATATAGGTTGCATTTTCATCTCAAATCATTGAAAACCATCTGAAAACTACATTTACACTTAGGTTACACATCATAAAAACTAAAAAGCATAAAAATCAATTGAAATTTTTTGAAATTTTTGAAAAAAACCCTCACTGGGACTCATACGCCCCTCTAGGCGAATTAGTCTCAGTGCAAATCTGAAACTTCCTTTTACAGCATCAAAAACCTTTTTTTTTGTACGTCTATTTGTTTCCATTGATTATTTGTCTCACTTGGTTGAGTTTTTGTTTCATGCATTTCATTAAAACCAACTTAAATCGGTTCATTTCATGCATTGCTTCATTTCATTTTTAAATCATTGCATATTGTAATCAGCAAATTGCCTTGTTTGAAATCTAAAAATTGCATCTACACATTTCATTCTAGCCCTTTACATTGCATTTTAAGTTTGCATAGATTATTATTCAAAAATTTTTGTTTCGGTCTTTTCTAAGTTTGCAAAGAAAAAGTTAGTCAATAGGCATGTTAGTCATTCATTCAATACATTCCCTAGTTATGAGAGTCTCTTAGTGAAAGAGAGTGAAAATGTTGACATTTTCCTTAAATCTACACCCCCTCTTATCTCTCCTATTTGTAGGAATGATGTGATAGAAGAAGATGAAGATATAGACAATCTTGATGATCATAGTTGCTCTTCTCCTAATACATCTCCTACATGTGATGAAGTTATTTCGGTGTTAGAAGATGCACTCATTAAGAATGATGACATTGTTGAAAGCTCCTCTTTGATAAACTCTCTTACATTGGAAGATATTATGGCACAAGAGAATGACATCATAGACACATTTCTGAACATCACCTTACCTAGCCTCCATTCTCCCTTTGCTTGTGAGAACAATTTAGTGGAAGAGGATGAGATTATAGATGATGAGGATATTGTTAGGGTTAGAAGGAAAATATCTAACAGTTATATGCAGATTTGATCAATAAAATCTAGAGAAATAAAACACACAAAAAATTATATTAGAAACAAGACAACACAGAGAATTTAACGTGGTTCACCCAATCCGGGCTACATCCACAAAACTGTAGCCATCCAAAGATTTTATTATCCAGTGCAAAACTTATTACAATCTCTCGAATAATCACCTTTTTCTACATATTGTAACTCCAATCCCAACCCCTTATAACAAGCTTTTTAGAAGCTTCCAGAATTAGGGTTTTACAAAGTCATTTTTTTTCTTTTTCGGTGATTTTTCCTTTTTCAATGATGACGTAAAAAAAATTGATCGCCACATACCAACATATATGTTATTATTAGATGATCAAATCTTTAAGGTCTATAACAACCCTCTTTATGATCCTTCCCCTACTTATCCTATTTGCAAGACATTAGGGAGCAAAGGAATGAAATAATAAATGATCATGAAAATCATACTTGTCCTTCTCCTAGTATCTCTCCTAGTTGTGAAGAAGACACTTTGATCGATGAAAGTCATGAGAATCTTAGTTTTCCCTCTTCACCTAGGGAAACCCTTAGTGAGCAAGAAAATTCAACCATTGATCATCCTCTACTTGTGATGAAGTCATTTTGGAAGAACCAATCCTTGAATGCCAAGAAAATTCAGTTTGTAGTTCTCCTAACAACTCTCCTCCTATGGAGCATATCACGGTGCAAGAAAATGACAAAATTTTGGCTTCCTTACATAATGATAAAAAGGTGATTCTAGACTGCCCTTTATTAGAAATACATCAAATCAAGACCATTGAGGTTATGAATGCACAAGTGTCCATTAGACCCCCCTTAACTATTGGACCTTCGACATACCCTGTGGGACATCCTAATAATCCCCTTCACACAAACCACAAACTAAAAACAAACCTAAACTTATCCTTTACCCACCTAAGACGAACATCGCTGCTCATACATATAACACTAGAAACAACCCGCAACTAAGAAAAACACCTTCAACATCCCTCCCACTACCTAATCCTATCTTGCTTGGTTCTCCTCGTTTTCCTACACAAAGTGGAAAGGAGTACAATCTTGTTGAACAACTAAAGAATACTCCTAATAAAATATGACTATAAGATCTTATTCAATCCTCCCCTCATTATCACAACATGATTCAAAGTGCATTGCAACAGGTTCCTATCCCCTCTAGTGCAAACCCAAATGACATAGCAGCCAAGATTCGAGGAATAAATGCTGACATTGTTTTCCACCAAAGTGAGCTCCTCTGGAAGTGCAAAAACACCATGATGCTTTCATGGTAATAGTTTAATACAAAGGAAGAGGCATAAAGCGAACCCTTTTCAATAATGGCTCAGCCCTTAATATGTGAAGTGTGACCCTTTTGGATAGGCTTGGTGTGCATAGATCAAAAATTCAAGCCGCCTCTTTATCCATTAGTGGATTTGACAATGTGGGAAGGCAACCGTTTGGTGTGATCACTTTACCTATTACAGCTAGAGAGGCCACACTAGAAACACCGATCCATGTTATGCCTCATGATCTTTCATATAACCTCCTTTTAGGGAGACCATGGACCCATGAAATGAATGGGGTTCCTTCTACTCTACATCGTAAAATGAAGTATATTTACAACAAAGTGTACACATTCGAAGTTGATCTCGAACCAAATAGTTGTTTAAACATTGAGAAAAACAAGGAGAATCCTTTGAAAACATTAACACCAACTACACAAGTAGAACCCATGCAATAAAAAGACAAATAAAAACACATTGAATAAGTCACGAAGCTATTAGAAGATGATTGGGGTTCCTTGGATTTCGAACCAACATTCATGGGAGAATACAAGATCATAAGCAAATACTCTGAAAAGGGAAAGGAAAAAGTAGTAATTTCAACAAAAAAATTGGAAGACCCTTTGAAAGCATCCACCTCAACCATTTTAGACAAAGAAGCAAATTATACAACAAACTTTGATGAAGCTAATTATCAACAACCACCAAATCCAGAAAAAATGAAAAAACTTTATGGAAGAGGTTATGAACTTATAAAACAACTTGGTTATAGTGGAAAAGGATGTGGTGATAGAGAACAAGGTATTTGTGTCCCTATAGAGCCTCACACTCAAGAAAAAACTAGTGGTCTTGGTTATTGTCCTTTGAAAGAAACAAACAAACCTTCACTTAATATCAACACTCTAACAAAAAAATCTCCTAAGACAACTTTAACAGTAGTGCATCTTGAACTGATAGACATTAATGCTCCTGATTATTACCCTTTGCAAGAAACAAAACAAACAAACAAATATTTTCTTAATTTCAATTTCATCACGTAAAACACCAATGATTTGAATTCGTTAGATTTTACACCCTCCTATAAAGGAGAGAACAAAATCTCACAATCTAAAGAGTCTTGTGTAGGTATGACACCTTGTACTAAGCAAGAGATATCTTTCTCGCAAAATAAAGGAACATAGATTCTACTTTTGATCAAGAGGGTATCTTTTCACGACTCCTCCATGATCATTTGATAACTCTCCCTCCAAGAACATGAAAGAAATTTTACTACAAGAGTTCATTTTGTGCATATCATAGAGTCCATAGTCATGCTACTAATGAATGTAAGGATTTAATTGATAAAATTCAACATGTTAAGGAGTGTGGTGCTCTTCATTGTGTTGAAGCACCTAATTCCTCTAATTGATACTGATTTTTACACTAGCATGTTTCTCATCAATCATTTCAGCTCATCCTTGTCCTGCAATAAGTTGGGGCAAGGAGTTAAGTAGCCTTATCCTCATACATGTCACTTGTCGTTGTCTCTTTTGGCTAGTTGACTACCTTTCATGTACATATAAGAGCAAGCTTGGGATGTGCAAGACATGCCTTAAGTTGGCTCACATGTGACATACTTATTCACAATGTAGTTTGATTCAGAAACATATGACTTGGCATAGGGCTTTTCAAATAAGATTTTGTGTCTTCTTCAACAAGTTAAAGCAATTGATCATAACAATGGTGTTAGCAACCGCTTTAAAGTGGGGGCATAAATCGACACTCATGTTTCATTGTGATATTTTCTTTCTTCTTATGATGCATCCTTTTCTTGGTGGGGTCATTGGGCTTGATTTCCTCCAAGAGCGTGATATTTCTTTGACGTGTCCTCTCTTGGAGACATTAGGCATAATGTTCCCTAAGAAGAGATCTTGCATGAACTAAGAAAAATCCCTTTGAACATTCCTTACACTATTTTTCATTTACGACATTGGTTATATGGCCACCTTGCATAACGAACTTTGCATGCCTGTGGAGCCATCTTGTTTGTTCATGAGTTCCAAGCATATGAAGTTTTTCTTGCCTCATGAAGCTTAAAGTTCATTATTTTTTCATGAGCTCCAAGCACAAAGTTTTTTTGTCTCATCATTATTGTGTGGTTCCTTATCAAAGTTATCAGGAGGTATAGCTTTCCAAGTCTGGTTATATGGGAGTTGAATTGAGGCATGACTTCCCTTAACCACTCGTGTGTGTGTGAGCGCATATTGGCCGTATGTGTCTCACCTTCTTGGATTACTCACCCAACGGACAACCTGAAGTTTCATTGCCTCAGAGTGAGCATGCGTTATGATCCACATCGTTTTGGAAAAATGGTCGAGGCTTGATCCACCTCTTTTTATTCTCTCTTGTTTTTTTTTTAAATTTCTTCCTTTAGTTATTGACATTGCATGTTTGTGTATCTTGATGTTGCATATCATATACCTTGTGTGTGTCCTTGTGTGCTTATGTCGATTTGACTTAAGATCTTGGATCTTGGGGGCTTGACCGCCTCCTCGGTCTTTTTTATCCTAGACCATCCACATTGGTACACTTGGAACCCTCTTAAATGTCTACTTTAGTGTGAGTTTGAAGCTAGTTCATCCTCTCACTAAAGTGGGGGCTAAATGTGGCAACATAAAAAGTATCCCTTTTACTTTTCCTTGCTTGTTTGGGCTCTCCTTGTTAAACCGAGCTTAATGTTCCCTTGATTTAGTGTTGTAATGTGTTTGACACATTCACATTAGGTCTTGGGCCCTTGTGAACTAATGAACTTAAATGGTACCTTTCTAAAGTGTTGTGAAGTGTTGTAACACACTTTCACACTTTTCTAAGGTTGCATTAATGGAATAAACATAATAAAAATCTTCTTAACCAAAATGTGCCTTAATCCTACCTTATTTTAAAGTGTTGTTACACACTTTTCTAGGGTCTTCATTAATATTTAGGGTTCTTTATGCTTTAACTTGCCTTATTTTGCATCCATAAGCCTCATTTAATGCATCTTTTCAAGGATAATCCTGACACAAATCAACATCCAATCATAATTCAAGTTTTTTTAGGTTGTGTGGCCCATGGACTCATTCACCACCTTGGGCGAATGATTCCCACCTAGGTTTTTGGGTCCCAAACTTGGTTTCACACCTTTCTAAGAATTTATGAAAGTGGTACCATAAATTATGCCTAATGGGATTACCTTGGGCGAATGAGTCCCATGTGGCCCAAAATTAAAATTGATTCAAAATTTGGTCAAGATTTTACCCTCCTAGATTTGATGTCGGCTTGTAGTGTTGTAATTTCTAGAATTCTTGCATAATTCAGTATCAATACAAGGTTCTTTCACTTATTTTCACCTAAGACTTTTGTGAGAGCATTCATAATACCAAATTGAAGTTCACAAGAGCATTCAAGGGCATAATTCTTCATCAATTGTTACAACAATCCAAGATCCATCATCATGTCAAGGTTATCAAGCATCAAGCATGTTATTGAGCTAGTGTTGTAATGTTGCATTCAAGATACAAGATTAAGCATCGTAGTGTAGTAAAATGCATACCCTTACATTTTCACACTTGTTTGGGTCGGCCTTGCTTTATTTATTCTTCTTTATGGCTTAATTGGTCCTATTTTGCATCCACAAGCCTAATAAACTCTATATTTTTATGGAAAATCCTGACAAACATCAAAAGATAAATGGTCATTTAATGTTTCTATCTATGTATCCCTGATTCATGGAGTGGGACTAAAACACCACCTAGGGCATCTTTTTCCTCCATGGGTCTTGAGACCCTAATTTTGAAACCACCAAAATAGGTCCCTTTTTGGAGTCTGTTCCCTGAGAATTGAGCCTTGGGACTAAGACACCACCTAGGGAATCGTAGTCCTCCTAGGGTTATTTTCGGGGTCTAATTTCAAATTTGGGCAAGATTTAGCCTCCTTTAATTAATGACTTCACATTTTAGCTTGTTGTGGTGTAATTTCGGGATATTAAGCATGAATAAGTATAAATACAAGGTTCCTCCACCCATTTTTCATAACAAGCAATCTAAGTATCCAAGCATTCAAGTATTCAAGCATTCAAGAGCATTTCATCAAGCATTTGAAGCCATCTTCAAGATTCAAGCATCATGTCAAGGGCTTGGTGCATACATTCTTGTTGTTGAGCCAAGATTATGGATGTAGCATTGAAGATCTATTTACAACCATTGTTCACATCATATTCGAAGATCCAAGATCTACATTATTCATGGATACTACATGGTAGATTGCATATTTTCTTCACAAGAAATCATACAAGTTGATATCATTTACATATTTCATGTTCCATGCTTCATTTCATCATTTGGTTTAATTACCTACAAGGGGTTTGACCAAGGAAAACCCCTATTCACTAACAATCAACAAGTTTTTCCTCTCTTGTATGTTTGTATTTGCAGATCTAGGTTGAATACTTGAAGATCATTTGGAGTGCAAGATTGAAAAGTTGTAAAAGTTGCATTACAAGATTGTCATCTTCACGGAAACTCACCTACATGCCAGATTTGGAAGTTTGATGACCTCTGATCTAGAGAGAAGCAAGTGCAGACCTTGGAGTTTAGGATCAGATTCAAAAACTTCAAAAATTTAGAATGGGACTAATACGCCACCTTGGGCGTCTTACTCCTCCACAGGGTATTTTTTAGAGATTCTTCAGGATTTTGTTCCGACATCTGAAGACTTTGTATTTTCCCCAAAAAATAGTAGCAGGACTAATATGCCATCTTGGGCATCTTAGTCCTCCACAACATATTTTGACAACTTCTTTACATTTCCAAAATCCTTATTACATCTCCAAACTTCCTAGGTACACATACCCTAACTTGGTGTAGCTTAATTTCATCATTTGCACTCATTATTTGGCTTATATTACTTGATTTTGTGAGTTGAATGTTCATTTGTCTTCATTTAGCTTGCATTTTGTATATCATATTGTATTTCCAACATTTGTCTTTTCCAAGCATTTGCTTGGTGGTGAACCCCTTAGAACTTAAAGAACCCCTTCCTAGGACCCTCCTAATTGTGAATTGACTCACCTTGTGAGGTTGTTAGTCAATCAAATTAGTACCCCTAGGACATTAGTGAATGGTTGAGTGAGAAAAGTGTGATATCCCGAAAAGGTATCCATTTTCCTCTTCATCAAGCATTGTTCTACACATCTCAAGATCTAGATATATTTCCTTCATGCACATTTCATGCTAGATTTCCTATTTGCATTACAAGACATCATTCAAGGTATCATTGCTCATGTTTCATGTTCATATTTCATTATTGCATCATTTGGTTTAATTACCTAAAAGGGTTTTTACCAAGGAAAACCCCTATTCACTACCAATCAACAAGTTTTTCTCCTCTTTACATGTGTGATTGCAGGTTTATAGATTGAATAAAAGTGGATTTGAAGCCTTCAAAAGTACCAAAATGAAAAAGATGCAAATGTCGTCAAAGTTGTCATGAAAAGTTGTCAAGACTCACAGAAACTCAAATCTAGGGAAAAAATCCATCCAATTTGCATGAAATCAATGCAAAAGTGCTTATTTGATCCATCTTTAGAGGCTTGCAAAGTTTCAATTCTAGATTCTGCTCCTAGGACACTTCACGACAAAATGAGACTGATTTTCCAAAAGTGGCAAATGAGTCCCACTATAGGTATTTTTCAAGATTTTTGTAGATTCAGATACCCTTTTTCCAAAAATTTCTTCCTGTGCAGAAACCCAGATCTGGGATTGATTCACCAAGAATGGCGTATGAGTCCCAATAGGCCAAAACTTTAGGATTTTTAGCATTTCAGAGCTCCATCCAGTCATCTTCATATTTCCAGGTGCACACATTTCATCTTGCAACTTGTTATTCTATTTTTCATACATTTCTAGGTCATTTAGCAAGTCATTGTATCAAACTAGGTTTAAGCATTTCATCTTGCATTGCATTTGTTTTTCCAAGCCCTAGCTTGGTGGTGAACCCCTCTTGTAATCATAAATCATACCTTAGGATACCCTATTGCAAGATCTCTTTCCCCTTTCATCATTGGATTGAGATCTCTAAGGTGTCCTTGAGTGTAGCAAGTGTGAAATACTCACCCTACCCTTGTGCTCCATTCCTCAAAGGTGGGGAGTACTATTTTTGTTGCTTCAATTACATGTTTCAATATTTGGATTCAAATAGGCCTCATACACATCGACTCTACAAACAACAATAAGAATTGATTCAAATAGTATGTTGATCTACTAAACTTCAAGCAACATCCACCAAATGCACATATAAATTTATCTTTATAAAAGTGCCACTCTATTTCATACAAAATCATCGCAGATTAATATATATTTTACTTTAATACACTTAAATGAAAATGGATTGAATGCACACATAATTTAAGAATTTGGTCCTAAGAGGCCTATCATTCAATGAATTAGGAATTATAAGGATTCAAATAGCAAACTCCTCTACTAAACTTCAACAAGCATCCACCTATTATAAAGACAAATCTTTTCAGCATGCCTTCATTCATATAAAACACAAGAAAAGCTTATAATGCCAAGATATGTTCCAGAGTGCTTCATTAATTCAAAGATATTGACAACACCCTTGAAAAATCCATATTGTGCATATCTTGCAATGATTTCATTCCATGAGATGACATCTCTTTGGGGCATTTTTTAAACAATTCATTGTCTTTTCTATGCTCCCATGCTTTTCATACATGTCCACTAGGGCATTTGCAACTGCAACATCTAATAAAATTTATCTATTTTGTATGCTTTGATGGATGTCCATACCCTCTTCCAATTCTCCTAGTTTGTCATAGGTAGGGAGAATTCTAACAAATGTTCTAGAGTTTGGCTTTACACCTTCCAATTGTATTTTCTTGAAGGTTTCTAAAGCTTTTTAAAAAACCCATTTTGTGTATGTCCTACAATCATTGCATTCCATGAGATAATCTCTCTTTGATGCATTCTGCCAAAAACTTCACGTGCCTTTTCTATGCTTCCACATTTTGCATACATTTCTACCAAACTCCTTCAATGATGCTTTCATGGGTGCCCATACCCTATTGGACAAAGGTCCCATTTTAGAAAAGGTGGGGAGGATATTGGCCAAGGCTGTGGGATTTGGCTTTACACCTGCCAATTGCGTTTGATTGAAAGTTTCTAAAGCCTTTTCAACAAATCCATTTTGTACATATCATGCAATCATTGTAGTCGATGAGATGACATATTTTTCAGGTATTATATCAAACAGTTCATGCACCTTGTGAGGATTTTATTTCTCACAAGCTTTTATTCCTATGCTAGCTCAAATTATGTAATCATATGTTTTAAATTCTACTAGGATATAATTGAACTTGTTTTAAAACTTATCTAGGTGCAGGAATGCATCAATAGGATATAAAGTGTATTGCTAATTTTGCACCTCCTTTTATGGTTTTAATAGTTCGTCTCTATCTGCATGGTAGATCTTCTTTTGGTTATCTAATGTTTAATGCTTGTGGTAGCGCATGCAATTAAATTGTTGTTAGAATTTAAATTTTTTAGTTACGTGTTTTCAATTATGATTTTTTCATTTTGCTATAAATATTTTTAAAACTTGTAGGTCCTTTTAAGAAAAAATGAAGGTGCCTATTAAGAAAAAATATGCTCCAAAATCAAAAGAAAAAAACTTTGAAGAAAATGGAAGGTGCCTATTAAGAAAAAATGAAAAGGCTATAAAGAAAAATGAAAAGTGAAAATAATGTGGGTTCCAAAGAAAGAAAAAAAATCCATGCATTCAAATAAAAATTCAAAATTGGTATTCCCTACTTGCTAATCCAAAAGACTCCATTATTCTACCATCATCCATTCCTCCATTATTCATCCTCTAAATTTGTTTTTCATCCTTATATACCCAAGTTTATTATCCCAACCCACTCTCAATCCTTCAACTTTCACCACCCTTCAAGGTGTGTTCCAATGTTGTTCTTTCCCACATTCCCTCATAATGACTCCATTCCATACTTCCATCCAAGCTTCATCCCTCATTCTATAGCTTTAATACAATCCTTTACATGAATCCTTAACCCCCTTTCTGCCTACCCCTATCCATTCCATTATATTCTTTACCAATTTTCCTACCAACATCTTTAAGTGGAACATGTTAGCCATGGTCTATAATAAAAATTTAGTCAATGGGGTACTATCTTCGACAAAGAGACACTTGAGTCCTCCATTCATATCCATACACCTTGATTAACTTCCATTTCCATGGCCATTCATATCCATTCATATCCACTAGCTTTCACATCAAACCACGTACCCTTGCTTGTACACTTGGGGGCAAGACTTTTCCATTCATACAATACATTATTGATTATCCTATTTTCACTTATCCATCATATTCCTTCATTTATATTCCATGCTATCCACTTCATCCATCCACCTTCCTTTGATCTTGCATAAAGTATTGGGGAAAAATAGCAAGAACAAGAATCTAATGCATGATTTATACCATGTGTGTCTTCCATCCTCCATATCACTTGTCATCCATCTCATGTTTCCTCTGATGTCCATTTATCTTCCATATCCATGTCATGTAGTTATAACTTGTCATACCTCTTACCATGGGGGCATGTTATTACTTTGACATGCCATCTTTGGAGTCCTCCATAGGTCCTTTATTTCTCCTTTGTATAAGAGAAAACATTTTTGGTTCCCTTGTCATTGGTTCCCTCCACCCATAGCATTCCATATCTTGATCCATCTATCTTCATCCTTACATGTCCTATCATTAACCCATATCATTGATCCTTATCCATCCATATCTACTTTGGCTTTCAACTTGACTAAGGAATAAGATCTTATTTATCATTATCGTTTAAATTCTTATTTATCATTGTGTCATCATTTTTATGAGCAACGTATATAAACAAACTATAAACTCTTTAACATTCTAAAACATTGGGCTTTACTAAGTCACAACCCACTGTGTTTTCCATCCTGCAACTATTTTGTGCATTGGTCCTTATCATATGCATTAGCATTTGCATTTTTTCATTATCATGATCTTGCATATTTATCATTTTCATATTGCATGCATGGCAGCTTGTGCTTTATCTTAGCTCTTGTCTCTTGTCTTCATTGATATCATTTTCTTTATATATCTTTTCTTTTCTTGTCACATTTTAAGGAAGCTCGAGGATCTCACCACCTTGTTGTGTATGGAGAGTGAGGAATGGGGCAAAAGTCTTTCTTGTGTGTGTGTATCGAGTCAGTCCGTCGTATGATGATTACAAAAATAATAACCAATAACAAAGGGGGATTCGTTCCACTCTATGATGAAATTCATAGCCTTTCCATTCCATTCATTTCCATATCCATCCTTTTATATCCTTTCCTCCCATATCGAATACATTTCATAAGCCATTTATATGCTTTCCTTGCATCACATCAATGCGTTGCATTCCTTTCTTCTTTGGATCCACCTAGGTCATTCATATTTCTAAGTCTTGCATATCATTCTCTATCTACAACTCAAAGATGATCACTTCATAGCATTTCCATTCCATTCATTTCCATATCCATCCATTCATATCCTTTCCTCCCATATCAAATACATTTCATAAGCCATTTATATGCTTTCCTTGCATCACATCAATGTATCAAATTCCTTTCTTCTTTGGATCCACCTAGGTCATTCATATTTCTAAATCTTGCATATCATTATCTATCTACAACTCAAACACACCTTCATCTATCATAACACGATTGAAAACATACCATATGAAGATCAATATCAAGGAAATATCAAGGTTATGCAATCAAAGACTAAGGGAAACAACCATATCAAAAATCCATGTTCAATGTGAGTTTGTTTCATTTCATGCATGCACTATCTTCTAACTCTTAGACACAATTCAGGTTTACAATTGGTGTTTACAAATCTCAAGTGTTAACATGTTCATACAAAAGTCTGAAATATGTCTCTTCTTGCTTGAAAAGTGTTACAAAAGTGTTCTCAGTTGTTGTGGCTGAAAAATGTATGAGTTACAATGTTGTGTTCTACTTGTATACTTCAAACAGACCACATTCCTTATGTATACTTCAACAATTTTCAGACATGTCTATGTTGATGTTATTTGTTATTGATATCAAATGTAAATGGAGTTGGTCATGCAAAAGGTGTTTGATGCCAAATACATGCAGAGTGAGTTGCTTCATTGTGTTTTCATGGATTGGTTTCAAAGAATATTCATTTGTTTGGTGATCTACAGCCAAAGTGGTTGTTGATATTCATGTCAAAGTCCTTATTGTTCATTCATTACTTGTTCACATGGTGTTGCTACAAAAGGTATTGATAGTTGTTGCAAAAGTTTGACAAAGTTGTTTCATGACAAAGTCAGAGGTATTGAACAAGTACTCATTGCACATTCATCATTCACATTTTATTGTTGATGGATAATACATTTTGATGTTGTGACTCAAAGGTATTCAGTGGATAGGTTTTTGGCATAAAGACATGATTGGTGTCTGTTGATGAGATTTTCATGCTTCTACAAGGATCTCAACCAATGTCAAAAGCATAATATTTTGCATCAAAGGTATAAGGTCATAATCAAAGGTTACAGATTAATTACATGTTTTGAAGCCCATTGAGTTTGTTTTGAAGCTATTTTGCATTCTTTCAAGCCCATTGAGTGATTGGATTTTTGGACTGTCATTAATAGGTTTACTATGTTCAATATTTTACTATTATGCTTTGATAGATTTTTTGCAAGCGTGCATACCTTGTTCAAAAGCACCTATTTTGTGCTTTTAGACATAGCAGCAAGGCACTCAACGGTTTGATTAAATGCTTTGGTAGACATGTATGAAAAATGTGGTAGCATAGAAAAGGTAGCAAATTGTATCATAAAATTCCTGAAAGAAATGTGGTCTCATGGTGATGGAATGCCATGACAATCCATATAGCAACAAGGTAGCAATATGGATTGTCATGCCATTCCATCACCACGTGACCACATTTCTTTCAAGAATTTTATTGAAGAGTTCATTTCCTTGTCTATGTTTTTGCTTACTATTATGCTTTGATATATTTTTTGCAAGCATGCGTAGCTTGTTCAAAAGAACTTTTTTTAGGCTTTTAGCCATAGCAGCAAGGTAGTGAACTTTTTGATAGAATGCTTTGGTAGACATGTATGAAAAAATGTGGTAGCATAGTGAACTGTTCGATATAATGCCTCAAAGAAATGTGGGTCGTGGTGATGGAATACCATGACAATCCATATTGTATTAGTTGCAATATGGATTGTCATGGTATTCCATCACCATGAGACCACATTTCTTTGAGGCATTATATCGAACAGTTCACTATGCTACCACATTTTTTCATACATGTCTACCAAAGCATTCTATCAAAAAGTTCACTATCTTGCTGCTATGGCTAAAATCCTAAAATAGGTTCTTTTGAACAAGCTACGTATGCTTGCAAAAAATATATCAAAGCATAATAGTAAATATGGATTTCCATAGCTTCCAACGCCATGGCTAAATACTAATTATGTATTGTTGAAAATATCTATCAAAGCATAATTCTAAATATGGATTGTCATTGCATAATTCCAACACCATGGTCTTGGAATGCCATGACAAGCCATAGAAAAGCAATAGAAATAGTTCATTTCCTAGTCTATGGCTTGTCATGGCATTCCAATCACCATGGTGTTGGAATGCCATGACAATCCATATTTACTATTATGCTTTGATATTAAACACCCAATGTTTTCCAACAAGCATATACATGCACAATATGATTGCAAGTTGGAAAACATAGTGTGAGGTGAGTATATGTTTGCCAAAACACAGTGGCAACCCATAGATAAGCAATCATATACAGAAATAGTTCCTTGCCTTGTCTGTGGTTTGTCATGATAGATATGAGGACTTCAAAATCTCTGGGAAAAATTCGATCAATGTTTTATCTAAGGGAAATAGAGTCAAACCTATCACCTAACATCTAAACATACAATGAAGTTAAAATGATACAATAAAGTTATTTACAATTTCAACTGATTTGGTGTAGACTGCTCATTCATTTTGTAAGTTTCATATGTAAAATTTTTGACTAACATGGTCATCAAAGTTAGCTTCTAAAGTTTTCTTGGCATGGAGGTGGTAAATGCTATAATCATTTATAAGGTCACCTTACATAGGCATGGCTAGTGAAAATGTTTGGAACTGCTTATTTTGATTAATGAAGGATCCCTTGCTTTATTTTACTGTGGTTTACTTTATTTTAGGGTGTATTGACAAGACTGCAAGCTTAAAGTTCAAAGCAGAAAGGAACCTGTTCACGCGTGTATGTAGGGTAGACTGTAGAGTTGATGACAGTCACCCTTAACTTATCGTAACCCTGATTCATAGCAGAAAATCCACCAAATTTAGAGTTTTTAATGCAGGAGTTGTTAGCACAATTTATGGCAATTTTTTCACAATTTTAACGTGAATTTTTTTTTGTGATTTTCAACAATTTTTTGCCAATCAACAATTTGCAAAAATCTTGAAAATTTTGGGAAGCCTAAGGATTTTTTAAAAATCACAAAAATCATGATTTTTTGAAGCTTTTTGCTTCTATGGTTTCAATTTTCAACATCCACCTAGGTTCAAATCTTTCTGGGCTATAACACACATGGGATTTGGACTGCAACTAGGCTATCATGCTCACAAGTTTGGATCACACCTCTATCAAGGATGGAGCCCCCCACTCTTGATTCTACCATTATTGGGCTTGGTTATCACCCAAATTGTGGCCCCTCGCTGAGAGCTCCTTGACACCCTCAACTACTCTATCAACCAAAAAACAACCAAAAACAATTATAAAAAACACTCCCCTATGTTAGGAATTGAAAGAGAGGTATAGCTGTAAGCTGTGTGACTTGAACTTAAGACCAAGTTCTTGCAAAATGTAAGTCCTTGCCAGAACACCAAACCAGGGTGCTTGGCAAGGCATGTTTGTTGACTAAATTGTATGTGTTGAAACCATAACTGTATGCTTCAGGAAGTGCAAATAAGTGAAATCAGGATATAACAACCTCACTTTTGCAATTGGAAAAGGGATTGGCAAGACATCCTAAATATTGTGGTACACAACATGTGTGTCTAGATGAATTTATGATGCTATATCTCTAACTTGAGCTTGAGAAATAATGGAAGAATATTTCACATGCATGTTGTGTTCCCATCCTATATGTTTATTTGGTGCTCAACAAGTAGCTAGGAATAGTGCCTACAAATATTCTCATGATGAAATGAGAAAGAATACAAAATATTATGGGTACTAAGCATATCTGACTATTCATTAAAAGTGTAAGCTAGAATCTGAACATCTCTTGTTGGTATTGCATATCTAGTGTAGTTTACGTAAATTGAACTTGTTATGTTTTGTTAGTAAGTATGTAGCCAACAAAATTAGAAGTAGAAACAAGAAACTATGATGGCATGGCAACCCTCAGATCTGCTCTCTTCTAAGGTTTTTGTTCTCTTTGAAACCCCCCTGCCATTTGACCATTCAAACTAGAGTTTATAAAATCCAAGCTTGCTCCTAGATATGATAATCTTGCTTATTTGGTCTCCTCTCAACCTTCATCCCCTAGCAAACAAGGATCTATTGTTCTTAAACTAGATAAGGTGTCACTGTTTGAAGTGCATCTCAAAAATATCCTTTGAAAAAGGCTCCATGTTGGAGATGCCCATGCTAACAATAGAGATCTTTTTGGCATATCAATATATGGATATTGAACCCACCATGCCGGTCTACCAAGATTATGGGACCATTATCCAATCATCAAAAAAACAAGATCAAATCACTTAAAATGAAATATAACCCTCGATAACAAGTCAATGAAAGAATATAATAGAAAGGTGAAGGTAGAGGCAAAGTTCTTTAGCCTTCACATAAATTTGATGAACCAATTTTCCATTAATGCAACTCAAGAACTCAACCAAGGTAGCAAAGAATTAAAAATATAATGAGGGAAAGGAACCAATGCTTTAAAAATGATTTAGCCAACCACATAACAGGTGGGAGCACATTGTACTAGATAAAGCTTATGCAACTGTAAGCAATGAATGGCTTTTTTCTCTTTTGTTTTGGGGAGGATTGATACTTGAGCAGACAAAGGTGAGCCACCCACTAAGCATGGAAATTTCAATAAGGAACATATGTTATGTGTCCACATCCATAATATCATAAGAGGAAAACTTAATAATTCCTGATATTAATATCAATATCAATATTAAAGCAACTGACTCCCAAAACATTATATTACATGAATGTTATATCTCTTCAATTTCATTTTTCTACTTCTCTTTATTGGAAAGAGCCTCTTTTTGGGGACTACTAGATGGTTAGGGACATCTGCAATAATCAATGGCATGCAATATAGTTGGCAGGGATCAGTCGTCTTTGGAGGACAAGCTGAAAATCTAGTTTTCAGGAAGATACCTCACCACTCAACATGGCATTGGCCCATAAGTTTTGTTTTATTGCCTATGTAAGGAGAGATTTTCCAAGTAATAATTATGCTCATTTAATGTAACTCATTTTCTCTTTGGATTATTAGAAGATTCATTTCTTCAACAACAAAAAATATATCTATTTTACTCTTCCAGCATGCTTGTTTATTCTGCTATTGATTTTGATATTTCTATATCTATGTTGAAGTTCAAATCTATTTAGGCAATATTGCTCTTAAAAAATGGTATCAGAGTGGTTATCTTGGCTTCCAAACAATTTGTGTATTCAGATAGTGGTCTCAAATTGTGTCACCACTTCTTTGGTTTGAAAGAAAATTTGACAGCCTATAGGAAACCAATTGTATAGGTGCGTGTGAGCAATTTGGAGGGAGATAATGCCTTGGGAAGTGGGCCTTATGGAACTATTCTATTTTTTTGGGAATGGTGATTTGTATTACAACTCAAAACACTAAGGAAAATACAAGCTTTGAAAATTGACCTTCTAGAACTGTTGTGTTTTATGAAAATTCTTGGCTTCTGCGTGGTGGAGCAACTATTATGGAAGAAATAAATTGAGATGGGGAAGATTAGGAGGCATTTCTACCTATATGGGAAGGAAATTATGAGCCAAATATGAATCAAGAATCCTACAAGACTAATAAATTCTTAATGATCTTAATTTTTGTAAGTATCAAAGAAGACTATTGCTTAATCATTTGTTTAATCTCCATTGGAACCCCTCTCAATGTCCACTACCTATAGTCTTTTGACTATATAACACATTCAACCTCTACTACCTATCCCTCTCAAGACTATTGACTCAAGATCATTCAAATTGTCAAACTAATCGACAAGACTACCTAATTTCTTTCTGTCACATACACTTTGGGTATACAAGATCATTGAGAATCGCAATTATTAAACTATGAAATTCAACAACGCAATGAAATTATATCTTAAGTAAAATGTAAATCAAATCAACATTACATGTATCAACTTATCAATTGATCTCAAATTGTATATACACCTTTGTCATATAGCTTAAGGACATCTACAATAGATATGCACAAAATGAATTTTGTGGAAAGGCTTTAAAAACTTCCAAGCAAATACAATTCACAGGTGTAAAGCCAAATTCCACAACCTTTACCAACATCCTCCCTGCCTGTGCCAAAATGGGAGCTTTGAAACAAGAGATGAATATCCATCAATGCATAGACATATGTATTGTATAAGTCTTGGAGACTTCACTTCCTATTCCCAATAGTTGTATCATACTCCTTTTCAACTTTTATACCTGTTCCAATAGATCTATCAAGTTTTTACCTTTATCCTTGCCAATGCACTATTGTTGTTATTTGCATGTAGCAGTAGAAATCATTTCCTCCTATAATTCATTTTATTTTCTACGGACTAGGCTCATTCTCCTCCATAACATTCCTATGGTTTTGATCAATATGATCGTTATTAGCCACAAATGAATGGTTGGGCCCTTTTTACTATCTATTTATGCATGCTATTGATGAAAATTAATATTGCAGACATTTGTATGTAGAAGAAAAGATGCTTTACAAAGGCAAGGGTGACTGATATTTGGTAATGTTGTGAGCATGGTTCAACAAGTCAATGGAAATTCCCTGACAAGCAATATACCTACACAAAAAACAAACATTCCTTTCCTTTCAAAGAAATCCAAACATTTTCTAACAACTAAAGCCACTAACTCTCTCTAGCTTCTCACATTTTATGCTATATATTCAGTCACCTCATTAAAATTTTCAGCAATTCCCTCTCAGGCTTCTCAAACTTAACGCACAAATATCCAACCATCTGCTCTTCAAAATATTAAAATATGCATAAACCAGAATGTGGCATTTGTAATGTTGTTTCTAAACTTCAAACATATGCCAAAAGTTTAAGCACTATAAAGTAGCAATCAACAATTAGAAACAATGATTCCATTCTCCTAGCATATAGTCAACTTAAAATAGCCATGTTACAACCCCTCTAGGAAAGCATATTATCTAAATAGAAAACAAAATAATCCTTTGATTTTTCCATGTATTAATTTTGAGTTTGTAAAAAATAGAAAACTAAATATTTTGCCATACCATGGACTAGTAACAAGTAAGAATATCCATCTCCCAGTACACTTTTCCTGTGTCATAACAATTTTTTTGGGTAAATATATCTCTAAGAGTACATTCCATTCACTGCATTATATGACATGATATGCAATTCAGTAACTTAGCAAATCTTAAATTAATAAGAGCAACACTTTACAACAACCAAAATGCTTCACTATTATGGGAAATATATAGAAAAAGGTTAAAGTGTTGATAGAATCAAATATCCTAGTATAAGGGGCAAAAAAAACATATTTTAAAAGAATCCTACGTGCTTGAGTCTGGATTACTGAAAAATTCAATTTCAACAAGAATTTGTAATGCAGCAAGCTGTGTTGCATCCTCCCTTGAAACATGATAATTCCCCAAGATATAATCATGTTGTAGCTGCATTCATGACCATTCTTTCTAGAATATCCCCAGAGATGCTTAGGGAAATTATGATAATAAGAACTCCCCTCCTTATGGCTTTCCTTTAGCTGCTTAGACTTTATTGGGCCCAGTCCTATTTATCAATTGTATTCCTTGAGTGTGCATTAATAGGGGAGATTCAACCATACATAAACCTTTCTAAAAGTATATACATCTCACACTAAAATTGGTTTCTTACATTTTGGGTGGGAGGCAGATACCTTCCATAGCACATGACAACTAGGTCTAATTTACTACCTTGTCACTTTTGCAACCAGCAAGAGATTGTTTAACACAACAACTGTCACAAATTTCCATATCAAAATCATGTCATATGACACTCATTGCCAGAATAACTAGAATCGTTCTAGTTAAGAGACTTGCATACATTATTTATCATAGTTGTCGCAAGACTGGTACTAGTACTAGTACGGGAGACTGGTACCGGTATGGTACGACATTTTTTTGAAAATAAGAGATAGGGGTACTTGGAGACGCCATTTTTTTTTAATATAAAAATTAATAATATATAGAAAATTTGAAAATATAATGACATTGAACTTTCAAAACAATAACAGTAGTAAAGTTTAAGAATGAACATTAACTTTAAATACACAAAATTCAAATCCAAATGTCATTGTCACATTGTGTCAAAGAGTCAAAGAGTTCATACTTCAAATTTCATAATCATAGTTCTAACAATCTAACTTCTAAGTTCACATTTGACATTACATATTCGATTACATATTGAAATTAAGAAATATTGATAGTTTGATTGGCTGATATGCAAACAAAAAAAAAATAGAAATCTATCTGATATCTCATATCATCTCCACCACATCAATATCATGGATCACTACAACACTTAGCATATAACAGTTTTATGGATCAACCTTCTACCTTTGTGTATGTAAACCATATTTATAGTCACTGAAGATGTGAAGGGCTTACTGAAATTAATTTTGTTTTGAAGGTCCTTCATACAACAGCATAGTCCAGTCTAGAAATTTGGTGGGTTGTGTGCATTTCCCTCACTCTTGACTCTAAGAAATTGGGGAAAATCAATCTTTTCAGCTAACTTTTTTGATGTCTTTTAATGAAAGACAATAGCTGTAGGAATGAAGAGTCATTAGATTGATTTAGTTGAAAGAAACCATAGGAAAACTAAGGATAGTTGACCTATTTTTAATACACTTTTACCTTTAAAATGTGTGAGACTTGACGGGAGACGCAAGAGACTTCGCGGGATATGCCATTTTTTGGATGTGGAGATGTGGGAGACAGCGTGAGACTTTTCAAAAGTTTCCAAACTAAAAATGGCATCTTTGGGTACTAGTGTAGTGTCGAAGATGCGTCTCCATCTCTAAGACATGTCTCAGAGGGGGGTCTCCCGACAACTATGTTATTTATCAATGCCATTGTAACATAAATGGCCTATATGATGAAGTTACTTAAGATAAGTCAAAATTCTTGCAAGAAAAAGATATCATGCAAAAATTTGGGAATCCTTGATGAGAAAATGTACATGGATGCTCAATTATGTAAGAAATGGAACATTTTGATGAAGACTAGCCTCTTCAAATTTGCATGATGGTTAACATTAATTTCTAAACTATTGTGGGGTTGGAATTCAAATATTATAAATTTCATGATAACACTTGATAATACCTAGACTATAATATATTGATATATGTTTTATCCACGAAAAAAAATTTTGAAAATATATATTTTGGATTACTCCCCAACTCCAACCACGTAGCCTCATTTTCATCATACACATCTTCTAACTGATCCTTTCATTCCTCCTCTAATCCTTCTTCATTCTCTAAACTTAAGCTTGAGGATGTATCTTTCTCATCCATGTACTTTAGGAAAGGGTCAAAGTAAAAGTCTTCATCCTCATCATCTTCCTCAGGTTCCACTTCTTCCCCCATAATTTTAGAAATAAACTCTTCATAAACAACATCATTGTCCTCTTTGTGTTCAGGGGCAACAACTTCATTGTCTTTTTCTTGTTTAGGGGCAGTATTTTCACCATCTTTCTCCATGATTCAGATATATAATATCTTCCTCCCCCTTGGATTCCTCTAAAATAATGGTTTTCTAAGGAGATCTGAAATGGAGAAGATTTTCTTGCTGCACCCAGGACAACATAATCTACATTTTACCAATCCAAGGTTAAATTGATCCCATTCTTCTTTACCACAGCTACCGACCCAAAGTTATGTACTTTAACAAAGAAAAACAACCTGTGTTTAGAAAATAACATGAAAGAGGTAGAAAGTCTAGCTAGCCATGATCTAATAATAGGGAATAACAACTTCTTTGATCATCACTCTTAAATCAGTGACTGTGCATTCCCTATGCTTAGTTAACAAAGCAATGACTATTAAAATTTCCCTATGAAAAGTGGAAGGGGATAACTTTCATCTAACATTAGATACATGATATAACGTATCTATTACAAACCTGAAGAAAAAGAGGAAAAGGGAACTAAGGAATAAAAAGGCCTATGCGAGCAAGGTGGGGAGTGAATTTAGGATCTAGTTCAATGGTGGAACCGTGAAAGAATTGGCTTATGATTGGGGTCAAGCTCACATTGATATGCTCCCCAAGTGCAACAGTGCTACATACAACAGATTGTGATCTAAGCTTGATGGTGCATTACTTGCATGTAGTTCAGGTAGACTGTTATAATTTACCTATTAAAAAACACAGAAAATAAGAAAATGTTTAGTTGATAGCAGATGACTGTTACAATTTACTTATGTTAA
Source organism: Sequoia sempervirens (assembly GCA_007258455.2). Lineage (NCBI taxonomy): Eukaryota > Viridiplantae > Streptophyta > Pinopsida > Cupressales > Cupressaceae > Sequoia > Sequoia sempervirens. The sequence goes on from VDFB02281492.1 coordinate 331,690,173, forward strand.
AATGGACATGCCAATTTAGAGCAGCTTATGTTTTAATAATTTGATTTCTATTCCCTGTGTCAAGTTGAAAGTGAGGTTACAATTTACCTATTAAAAATATGGCAGATGGGTAAATCTTTAGTTCAGAGAGGGTAAGTCTTACAATTTACCCACTAAAAAAGCATGGAGAATATTGTGCTGAAGGAATAGAGATGAAGAGAGCTACTGCAACAAGGTTTGGGATATAATTTAAGCTCAAAATCCCAACTTTATAATACGTACTTCATTTCAAAAACTAAAATTTATCATAAAAAGGGAAGTTTGGAATCCATTTTTTCCTTACCGTCCAATTTATGTTTCCAATTGTAATTGGATTCCATTCTTCTTTACATTAGCTTCCTGCCACAAGAGAAAAAGGTATTTTCCTTCAACATAGAAAAGAAAACAACATAATGGTCTAGATTTACAAAATAACTAAAAGAAATGGAAAAGAACAGTCAAAGCACAACCAAAGTTAAATAAATTCATCCTATCAAATTTTAGGGTTCCCATTTGATATCCTGTTCTGCATTTCAAATGCTAAAATCTAACTTAGGCAAGTGACTGCATTTAAAAAGATAGAATTTGTCAATCCCAGCCAAACTAAAGCAAGACTAAGTGTAATTGGAGGAATAGAAATCCCCTTTTACTTCTAAGCCGCAAGGATATTTAACCTTGATGATACAATATTTATTCTTAGTGACTTCTTCGTGTTTAGTGGGTTCTGAGCTTAGAGGCATTCTAAAATGATAGTATTCAATGACTTGCAAGCCTAAAAGCATGCCAAAATGATGATACATTCACCTTGTTTAGTTGAGTGAGGGATAAATGATACAATTTTCCAACACAAATTTTTAAACAAATGCTGCATCATTTTTTCCTAAGCTCTGATCTCTACTTAAAATTCAGGAATTGAAAATTAGAAAAACAAAAAGGTTTAAAAATGAAGTAACCATCAATAATTAATCTGAATATAACTTGCATGTAATATGAAATCCTAGATTGTAGAAAAAGATAGGATTAGGAGCCTGGTATTGCCTGTCAACTCCTCTCAATTTAGAGCTTTTCGGAAATTTTGGTGGAGATTTTAAGGACAAATTTGGCATAATTTATATATGTAAATTTCATAATTTAGCTCTCTACCTCTCCACCAAGTAATTTTTCTAAAATAACAAAGCCCGTGTTTTACATGTGGAATTTCTTGGCATTTAAAAAATACTTGAACAAGGAGTTGAACATGCTCATGAATCAAGAACCATTGTTGGTAGGTCCTCCTAGATCACAGACACATTCAAGACACTATTTAACAAAAAATTAAGATTGAAAGGCTCAATGTATGTCCTCCAAATATCATAGAGTAAGGACATCTTCTTGATACTTGTGGGCAGCCTCCCATGCTATAGTAGTGTTAAGCTCCATCTAGAACAAGACTCCTACTTAGCATTCAAATAAAAATTTGAACACCAATAAAATGGGATCACAAGCTTGTTTCTTTTTAATAGGTCAAATTTTAATAATGGTTGTGCATATTATAAAAATATATTCCTTTCTTCTAACCAATGACGCACTCATGTCTATATTCTTGCTTTTCTATAGCAAAATGGATGCCAAAAACTTGATTTTTAAAGTTTAATACTATGTTGTTTTTTTACATTAAGTCCCTATTTTTATTTTTACTGCTCAAATGTACTAATGTCCCAAGCACAGTCAAAGGGCACCTGGACATCTCACCAAAGGAGATACATCCCTACTCTACGAGGGCATCCCAGGGATGGTCCCTTGTTGGGGCCTAGGCACTAGTAATGTTGGGGGTCATTCCATCCCAACCTGCAGCCCCCAGGACATTGTCATTTTTGAGGATGTGTTAAAATACAAAATAAAAACACCATAGTAGGAAAATATCCAAGCACACATTACTTTTATTTTCTAATAGTGTCTCTACTCTTAGTTGTTCACATTTTCGGCATTTCCACATAGACCCATTTCGTTATTATTTACAGGATCCTTGTTTTAGCAAAAAAAAATTATGTACAACTAGGCCTATATGCAGTCTAACTACTTATGCTCCCCCCTCTCAAGTCACCCTAGATAAGTAATAGTGTCTGCCAAGTGTTTGCAACAGTAGGAACATAGCTGACTAGCACCAGTAAATTGCTTTTATTTTCTCGATATAGTGTTTCTACTCTTAGTTGTTCAAATTTTCAGCATTTTCATGTAGACTCATTTCTCTGTTATTTGCAGGATTCCTATTTTAATAGAAAAGGTAATGCACAACTGGACTTATACACATTTGATTACTTATGCTCCCCCCTTTCAAGTCTTCCTAGCTCAACAGTTATTTTCATTTAATCTAAGTGTCTGCAACAATAGGGACATACCTGAGTAGCATCAGTCAGGACTAGTTCTTGTAATTTATGTAACAACAATCAACATTCATTGGTATTCTCTATCTATTTTTAATTCTTATTTTTTCACTTCAAGCATATGGCATTCCTCAATAAGAAGAAAAATAAATGTTGTTTGTCCTAATTTTTGAGCTTTTGTATAAGAGATCTCCTTTTAATTTGAATTTAAATCCAACCAACTTTAATATAATGGAATGGCACAATGATTCAAATAGGCATAATAATGACCCTGGCTTAGGTACCGCTACACAAGCTCCCCACATTAAATAGACAGTGTTAAAGAAAGCCACAACAGACAAGGTCAGGTATGTGGCTTGTATGCCCAGAGGTATTCTAAGACTAATTATGTGTTCCTGCGTAGTTAGTCTGTGTCGTGTTAAGTGTAAACAATCTCCCAATTGTTTGGACCCTAATCAACACTAGATGCACTATTATAGAAAGGTTTAAAGACACCGTTTACATAGAAGGATCTTTTGAAGGTGCACTCCTCTCTATTTGGTTTAAACCATGTTAAGCCTTACAACTTACTGGCAAAGGTCAAGATTAGAGGCATTCTAACAGATCTATAGACACAAAGTTCTAGGATAGAGAGCTCCTTTGCAAGGTCAGTAACAAGTAATTCTAGATAAAAAGCTATGATGTTGAATTCGATAACTCACTCCAAAGTTTTAAACATTAGACAAAATCTTCTACCAGGTTTATCCAAAATAGATTTGACAAAAGCCATATTAATATGAAGGGAAATTTACTTCGATGCAAATTGTAATTTAATCCATGAAAAAGAAAAAAAATATCAGAAGAAATCTAACCTTCTGTTCGATTTTAGGAACTTTGAGAACCTTAATATTCACCTCTCCCTTTCTCCAATCGAGACAATTGCCACACAAATAACATTATTTTTCAGAATGACTACAACTAGGGTTAATACATAATCCAAAATAATGCAAACCTAGGCTTCCCAAGGTTAACGCAAATTCCAAAATGTTGTTGTTCTAAGCAAAATAATTTCACAATGATTCAAACCAGGGTTAATACGGAATCCAAAACCCTACTACTGTAATCTGAAATCTAAGTGACGTTTCATCATATCAATCAATTATCAAACAACATTGCATGAAGTTAGTATTAAACCTACCATAAATGCACAATGAAAGTATTTATCCAAGTTTGATGCCATTAGAAAACTCACATTTCTTTGGCAGTTTGATCCATAACTTTATAGAAATCCATTTTGGATATCAGCCAAGCTCAACCCCTGATTGAATGGAATCATAGAATCTTAAATTTAGCTTGTGAAACTCAAATCAATTATTTCCATCACTATTCCAACTGCGTACATCAAAAAATTATTTGGAAAAACCTTATTTTCAAGTTGTAGCTCACCAAATTGGAGAAGTGAAAGGTCAATACTAGTGAGGAAGAGTTTGGAGGAGCGGGAACCAATAGTGGCGGGAGAAGCAACAAAAAATGGTGAAAAGCAACCAAATTCGTTTAATCCTAAAAGATTTAATATAATCAATATAATATAAAATATAATTAATATATATTGTATATATTTAATATAATAGGAATAAGATTAAATTATATATATTATTATTTTTAATAGTATATATAGGTTATATTATTATTATATATTGTATTCTATAATAAAAAATAAAAAATTACTATAATTAATAATTAATATATTCTTGCCCATGAGGGCGTGGTTCGGTGGTCAAGTCGCTTGGTTGTAGTGACGGCCACCAGGGTTCAAATCTTCGCTGGGCCAAAGTGCTCGCAGGCCTTGTGCCTTCGCTGGGTTGTTGTGCTCGCGGGTTTGGTTGTTTCTTGTGGTTTCTTGTATCCGGTTCATAGCTCCGGTCAAAAGCGTTTACCCCTAATAATATGGGTGCATTGCACCTTTTAAAAAAAAAAAAAAATTAATATATTCTTATATAGAACAAATTAAATTAATGTATAAAAATCTAATAGTTTAATTGATCTTTGAAGAGATTAGGAAAAAGAAAGAGAGATATAGGGGGAGACAATTCTATATAGAGAGAGAGGAATATATACTAACACTTGCGCCCAAAGGAGGTTCAAAGATTGCACTGATAGAAAACTATATATATGTATGTTAATATGTTAGAGAGTATGTGTTTGTGCATGGATGTGCTACAAATTCTAGTTGCATGTGGCTAGTTTAAACAATTAATAATAAGTGCTAAATAATGGAATGAAATAAATTTAGATAAATCTAGATTAGGGCTCCCCAACATACGCGCTCTTGGGCTTACATGTAGTGAAGTTAGGGCTCCCTAACATGCTTCCTCTCTAACCCCATCATGGTGGACTATTGGAATAACACTATTGATTCTTGACTCCTTAAATGATCTATTCAAATGGATTGAAATAATTGATAATATATGTATTATATGTACCATAACTCTTATTGAATCACTACTAGAACTATATGTTATCTGACATGATTGCAGGACCGAATTATTTGTGTGACTAATTATTTAGTCATTTTTATTTGTGAAATGTTAAAAGTTTTTAAAAAATATGTGAAGGCCTTAAGACTGCACTGAGAGGTAATGCCTTCCACGCAATAGGTATTTTTGGTGCACCAAGCAACCTAGGTGGTCAAATGGCCCGCTTAGGGAGGGGTCCCATGAGGGGGACTTAAGCTCTGTGGATTATGATCAAATTCGAAAGAAAAAAGAATAGAGGAGTAATAGTCATTGATTTAGTCATTTTTATTTGTCTGATATTAGTCATTTAGTTGTGATTTTACATGATGACCAAATTAGTCACTTATAAATGACCAAATTAGTCATTTATTTTCCAAATACTACTAGTGTTAGTCACATGATTAAAATTTTTAGTCACGTAGTCATTTATTTGCCAAATTCTACTAGTGTTTGGACATATGAATACACTAGAAATTCATTAGAGTATATAGAGACAGGAATTAACACATTTTTTATTGATTCCAATATTTTTGGCTTACAAATTAATGGAGGAGATGGATTTTTGCAACAATTTTAGCTTATATGAAAAATCATATATAAATCAAAACTGTACAGAGCTTATGCATGCATTCACTTGGTGCTTTTTTGGTTTTTCTGGCCTATAGATTAGTGCACTCTAGTGCTAAATTAAATGTAATTTGGATGATAGCTTTTCTCTGTGAGCTCTATTTTTCATTCCATTGGATTCTTGATCAGATTGTGAAATGGCAGCCCATTGAATATAAAGCCTACCTAGAGAGACTTACAAAGAGGTGAAAACCATAGTACTACATAAAGTGAGGCTTGGTAGATTTAGTATTGCTTTAGGAGTGTTATAACTTGAAATATTGTACATTCCTAATAGATTTTTATGGTGATTATTTGTGTTGCAGATATGGTGGAGAATCTACTTCCAAGCTTCCTTCTATCGACATAATTATCACTACAACAGAGCCTTTCAAGGAGCCTGCTATAATGACTTCCAATATTGTTCTTTTAGTGCTTTCTCTTGATTACCTAGTAGAAATATTCTCATGTTATGTCTCAGATGACGGTGCCTTTTCCATTACTTTTTACTCTCTTGTGGAAACTCTAAGTTCTTCCAAAAGATGGGTGCGCTTCTACATAAAGTTCATTATAGAGACAAGGGCTCCATTTATGTATTTCTCCAAACAAAACAAGTCTTCTAATCCAAATTTTCTCAAAGAATGGCAGGATATGATGGTAGAAGAGCATGGAAATTTTATTTAACTTTTTACTAGAAGTCAACTAACTGAGTATAACAAAACTTTTCCTTGTAATGCATTAAAAATAATGTGTTTAGAATTTAAGATTGTGAAGTGTTTTGTAGGGTGAATATGGAAGTCTAGAGGAAAAGATTACCAAGGCATTGGAGATAGGACTAGTTCCATTAGATTCAATGTCTCAAAATAGTATCCAAGGTTTTTTGCACAAAAACTCAGACATAAGAAACCACTCCTATATTGTGTAGGTGATAATCAACTACCTACCTAATTTTGGAACAATATTATTTTTGTCAAATTAGCATCATCTCTATCAAAACTGTTAGATTGTGTATTAAACTTGAACCCCTATTTCATTAAAGTAAAACTTTTTATTTATATTGATTTAGGTTATTCATGAAAAACAAAAGGGATGAAGGAAATGAAAGTGATATTCTGCACCACCTTATATATATATGTTGCAAGAGAAAAACGTCCCCATGTTGGTCATCATTACAAAGCTGGTGCCATGAATGTTATGGAAATTCAATTTCATATGGTCTACTTTTTGTGGTATTTTTTTTGAAGAATGAGCTTACTATTTGTAATGATAATTCAAACAACCTATGAATAGTGCCTTTTATTTATTGAAGTCAAAATTTTGTAATGACCATACCAAGTTCTAGATAACATTATTCATATGTCCAAAATGCTTTATAGAGTATTGTCAAAGCAAAGGACTCAACCAAACAAAGAGAAATTTTCATGAAAATAAGAAGTCATTATATATCAAGTTAGTAATCCATGTCACACACATTCCCTCAGTACCATAAGACATGTGCAATTCATATCATCCTTGGAAATTATTTTAATACCAAGCCTTTACAAGGACAATGAACCCCCTCTTCTATAGAAAACTCCAAGAAAAAGAATAATTCACCATTTTCTTGTGATTTCACTTATACTCAGTCCTTTAGGCTCTAAAGATGAATAAAATAGTCTTTCTTTCATATCTATCTTGCAAATTCAAACAAGAAAGTATAAAATTCCTTTTAATGAAATGAATAAAAAAATGACCAAATTTACCCATTTCATCCCATGATCTCTAAAGTTTTCCTATTCAAACACCACATTTACTTAGAATAAATAGTTGTAGATTTCCTAGTGTTTGCTTATATAATAAAAAGATATGTTCATAACAATGCACCCTAATGACTATCAATCATTCCATTCTTGAGCTCAAAATTCTCCTATTTTATCTAATGCTAGAATTTGATGAATTACCTCTAGCAATCTTCATCAAATTGTCATAATTTTTTTTTTTTCAGATTGTCTTTTCGTACTTCTCAAAGGTTTTGTAGTCATCTTTATAAGCTCCTTCACTTACATTTCTTCAAATCTATAGGACTTTAGTGTCTCCCTTACAAAAAAGATGCATGCATAGAGACCACTATGATATTGTAATCACTTTCTTGATCAAATTGGTAATTCATAGAAGTAGCATGTCTTAGAATTTCAGCCCACATCCAATGATTGGGATTACCAATGATGTTGCAGATCTTTTAGATCCAATCCACTCCACAAGAATCAAGAAGCATTATAGTGAAATTATTGAAGCAAAATTTTAGGAGCACGATACAATTGTGTTGAGACATAATCCCTATATGGGGTACTTGAGTAAGATCACAGTGAAAATATCCATAACAATGAATATATGCAAGACTCTGGAACACTTGGAGATTAGGGAAGTATTGTAAAATGTAACTTTGAATTGCAATTTACATTTGAATACTGAGGTCTAAGTGTGTGTGTTGAATTTTGAGTCTGAAGTTCTACATGATCCTCACTATAGTTGGCTACTATAAGTAACATGCTTTAAAAGTTTAAACCTTCATTCACTGAGTAGAAGGTGAGTAAACAAACAGCTGATCTATAAGAATATATGCATCATTGGATGGGCCTACTTGATATAAAGTATTAGAGACAAGCACATCCCACATTCTTTGAACATGGGGTAGGCTATCTACAACATGTGAATGCAGGAGACAATGTCATGTCCCAATCTTAGATGTGTAATTTGAAACTTTGTGTACAATGTAGTGCAGCATCTTGGGACATTGTGTGAAAATTCAACACAACTTCTTGAGCCATTTCATGAAACATCAGCTGTTAGCATAGGAAGCAACTAGAATTTTAACTATCAAGAGATGAAATGATTCATGACACAACTACCTCAATTGAGGATCAATTACAAGCCTTGATGCAGCTTCAAGTTTCAAAAATTCCTCAAAGAAATGTTGATACCCAGTCTCCCGCAAGCACTTCAAGTCATTCCTACAGTAATGCGGGGCTTTCCCGCATCACTGTAGGCATGACTTGAAGTGCTTGTGGGAGACCGAGTATCATGTGAGATATCAATACATATGCTTTGCATTTTGTATAGAAATTTGCAAAAGCTTCTAATCATCTAAGATGGATTAATTTACTATAGTTTGTTGACCAAGAATAGCAATGATCCTTGGAGAATGCGGCTTGTGAGTAAACATTACTACCTGGATAAAGTTTTTGATGATTCAAATATGGAAGTACCATTGTCAAGGTGGCATCATAGAAATACATCAAGGGATGCTTGGTCTGTTTAGAGAGTCAATGATGTAAAACATGGCAATCAAATAATGGAAAAAATTCAAGGTTCCACAAATATTGTTATGAGCTATCTCTATAAGTGTTGTTTCTCCCATGTGAGCTTGTTTTGTTTTTCAAGTCTTCGCTTTTTAAATATTGGAGTTGTTGGATGTTTCTTCTTCCTTGCATTGTTATTTGAATAGCTAAATTCTCGATATGTACATTAATAGAGTTTGAGCAGGACTAGTTTGAACAAGAGGAACTTGAACATATCAGTTGAACTGAATTTTCTAAAGAATTGTTATTTGTGATGTGTTTAATGAATTCAGGGAAGTAATCATGTAGAATATTTTCTTGCAGACCCTCTAGACTTTTTCTTTGGCCATCCTAAAAGAACTAAAGGTTCTCACCCGCTCTCCCGCAAGCACTTCAAGTCATGCCTATGGTGATGCAGGAAAGCCTTGCATCACCACAGGCATGACTTGAAGTGCTTGTGGGAGAGCAGGTATCCATGATATCACATTTCTTTAAGGAATTTTTTGAAAGAGTTCGCTTGCCTTATCTATGCTTCCACATTTTCATGTATGTCTAGAAGGGAACTTGTAACTACAACATATGACAAAAAAATCCCTACTATTATGCTTTGATGGATGTCCCTTCATTATTACTAGATATCTAATGTAGTTCACATTATTATAGTGCAAGCCTATTTTTCAAATCATTTCATTTAGCATCACCAATATTCTCCACAAGAACATTGTCCCTATTTAAAATGATGGAGACGGTTCACATCTCTTAGAACAATTTCTCTTGCAATAATCTTGGAGATGAATTTAGATGTAGTGTGAAAATCATAACATACTCAAAGGTTCTTAACAACTCTAATAGTTGTACTAGGGGCCATGTTTAACAAACCAAACACAATTGCTAACGTTTCACTATGGTGGTAGATAAATTATTCTTTATTCTTCTATTCCACAACATTAAGTAAAAGTCTTGAATCTGGAAATACCCTACTGCCTTCATTTTCCAAGCCATTTTCTCCAATTTTGCATAGCTCTCCCATGTTTGTGGATGTGATCTATCTCATAAATTTTTTTAATTGATTTATCTTTCTACTTTGTTTGGACTTAATTTTGTAAACTTGCAATATACAATGCACTTTTATTCTTTCTAAATTGAGACCAATAGTAATTTTGTTGGTTGTATTAAGGCACAACTTCATTCATGGCAGAAAAGACAACACCCTAATTCTCATATCAAATGGAACACTCATATAAAGGTGGAAAGATTCTATCTAGGTTATTGTTGACTGCATTGAAGGAGAGAGCTTCATATATGGGACACAATCAACACTCTCCTTCTTGGATTCTACACGTTATAGCTTGCTCTAGGAAGATTTCCCATGTTGTAGAAGTTTTAAGAGATGAAAGGGGCATGTGCTCGCATTCAAGGGCTCCAAGCATGTGTCTCCATCATTGCAGAAGTTTCTTTCTTGCAGTCATTTTTGTTCAATATTGTAACTCAAATTTTCAGTCTTGTGAATGAAAATAAAAATTGTAATACTCTATTTCTATGTTGTAACTAGAACAATTTTCTTTTATTAATAAAGCACCGATTTTGCCTTCTTAATGGCTATATTATTGTGTGCAATTGATGATTGATGTGTATTTCTATGTTTTATGTTTAAATCCTCAAATATCAGTCAATTAAAATGACTAAATATACTACTAATTGATGTCAATTAAAAATTGAATAAATATACTACCAATTGACAAAAATCAATGAACAATGAATAAATATGACTAAATATATGACTTGTGAAATAAAAATGACAAAATACTACCAATTAACAAAAATTTGTGAACAGTGAATAAATATGACTAAATATATGAATTGTGAAATAAAAATGACTAAATATACTACCAAATTGATCAAAATGATGATTAAAATTAATGGCTAACTACACTACCAATGGACAGAAATCAGTGAATAAAAATGACTAAATAAGTGACTAGATTACAACAATTAATGACTAAATATACTACCACATTGATCAATCAAAACAACCAATAAATGACTAAAAATGGTTTAGTCAACAATCTGATTGCATTATGAATGACTAGAAATAAACTACTAATGGTCATGTGACCAAGTTTAGTTATTTATAAATAGTTTTTAGAAGTTTATTGTTGTTTTTGTACTAGTGTACCCTCAACCCTAATCCCTCAACCCTAAACCCTGAACCCTTAAACCCTCAACCCTAATCCCTCAACCCTTAAAAACCCTTAAACCCTCAACTTTAAACCCTAAACCCACAACCCTTAACCCTTAAACCCTAAACCTCAACCCTAAACACCCAACCCTCAACCCTAAACACCCAACCCTTAACCCTTAAACTCTAAACACACAACCCTCAATCCTTAAAACCTCAACCCTTAAACCCTCAACCCTAATCCCTCAACCCTCAACCCTTAAACCCTAACCCCTCAAACCTTAAACCCTTAAACCCTCTACCCGCTACCTAATACATTAAACCATCAATCCTCAATTCTCAACCCTCTACCCTATACATTGGATCCTCAACCCTAATCACTCAACCCTATTCCCTAAAACCTATACACTCAACCCTATACCCTCAACCCTTAACCCTAATACCTAAACCCTTAAACCCTCAATCCTTAAAACCTTAACCCTTAATCCCTTAATCTCTCAACCCTCTACCCTATACATTAAACCCTCAACCCTCTACCCTATACATTAGACCCTCAACCCTAATCCCTCAACCCCAATCCCTTGACCCTATACCCTCAAACCGTAAACCCTTAATCCCCTAAACCTTCAACCCTATACCCTTGTTCTTATGCCTTAAACCCTTAATACATTAATCCCTCAACCCTTAAACCATTAATCCATCAACCCTCTACCCTATACATTAAACCCTCAAACCTCAATTCTCAATCCTCTACCCTATACATTAGAGCCTCAACCCTTAAACTCTAAAACCTTAAACCTTCTACCCTATACATTAGAAACTCAACCCTAATCCCTTAACCCTATACCTTAAATCCTCAATCATAATCCATCAAACCTATATGTTAAACCCTCAACCCTCAACGCTAATCCCTCAACCCTCAACCCTTAAACCCTCAACCCTCACCCCTTTTCCCTATACATTAAACCCTCAACCCTAATACATTAATCCTATACCTTAAAATCTAGTCTTTTAACACTCAACCCATAAACCCTAATCCCTTAAACCCTAAACCCTTAAACCATCAACCCTTAAACCCTAATCCCTTAATCGTCAACCCTAAATCCTATCCCTAAAGTCTTAACCCTTAACCCTTAAACCTTAAACCCTAAACCCTCAACCCTTGACACTACACCTTAAACCCTAATCCCTCAATCTTTAAACCCTAATCCCTCAACCTTCATCCTTAAACCCTAAACCATAAACCCCTAATCCCTCAACCCTTAAACCCTCAACCATCAAACACTAAACCCTCAACCCTCAACCCTTAAACCCTACACCCTACATCCCCAACCCTATACTTAAGCCCTAATCCATCAACCAGATATCTTAAACCCTGAAACAACGAGAAAAGGGGGAGATGCTTTTGTATGGTTTAGAATATAGAGAAAACCCACTTTCCAATTATCTCATTCAAGGATAAACCTAGAGGTCTCAATGCAAAGCAGAAAGAGATATTGCAATAGAGATGTCCTAGGAGATGATTATTAACTAATGAGGGGTTCACCACCAAGTTGGGACTTGGAAAGACAAATGCAATGTAAGATGTAACAATTAACCCTAATATGATGCAGTATTTCACTAAATGACCTAGATGTTGGATGTTGTGGTTGCATTGTTGATATGTGGTTGTCATTGATGTCAACACTATTAGCATTAATCCATTAGAAGTTGTATATGTCATGGATATTGAGAAAATTGTAATGAAATGAGTTGCAGGTTGTCAGTGGTGAAGTGAAGTTCAGTTTGTCGGTGAGTTCAGTATGTTGGTGATCAGAGGTTGTGAACTAAAGGGTTTCTTGTCAAGTATATCTAATTTATCCACGTTGAGTTTACAAGATCCGAGTGAAGATTTGATCGAGTTATGAAGATTTATATTCTGACAGTTTTTTTGTTGCTTTAGTTGGTGTTACTGATTGAAGATGTTGTGATTTCAGTTATTTCAGTTGTTGTGGATGCTTATCTAGTGATTCATGATGCTTGTGGATGTTTCTAGATCGTGCTCTATCTTTGTTGCACATCCTGATTGATTCTTGTGCTCGTGGTTGCCGATTTTCTCTTGCGTGTTCATGTTTTTCTTGTTCTTGTCTGACATGGTGTTTGTAGTGTATTCTGGATCTTTGAGGAGTAATTAATTGAAGTTTTTTCGTGTTGGAGATGTTGATTTGGGTCTTCACTAAGTTGTGGCCGACCTTGGTTGATTCGCACTAATAATCTTTAGTGTTTTGGGCTGACAATTTATATTCATTTTATTATTTTGTGGAAGCCGACATGTAGGGATGAAGTTTCTTGTTGTGGATATATATAAGTGATTGTTTAAATTGATGTATGCCAGTGGATGTCTAGTGTGTGTGTGTGTGCGAATAAAGTTCTAATCATTTGAAGGCAAAGAAGAGTGAAGAAATGTTCATGTGCTTAATCGGAACTATGATCAGGCATTAGCAGATGTTATTTTATCAGTTCAAATCCCTACGGATGTAATTTGATTCTTTTTGTAAGATAGTGTGTCTTTCTTTGGGCAGTTAGCCTTGTTGTAATTGAGCAGTGAGCTCTAGGTAGTGATCATGAATGCATGTGCATTCCCCATATTTCATTCCTTTACACTTTTAACAGGGTATAATCTTGTGGACTGACCTCCACCATGGTTTTTCCCCTAACAAGGTTTCCATGTAAAAAATATTGGTGTTATGTTTGTTTCTGATGTGTTGATGATTTATGCTTTCATGGTTAATAATCAAATCTAAGAATAAGGTTAATAAGTTGAATAATTTTTAAATTTTCAAGACAATTGATTCACCCCCCCCCTCAGTTGTCTACCTTGTGTTGCCAACAATTGGTATCAGAGCAAGTTCCTTAGAAGAAGTTTAATAGCTTGAGATGATCCGGGATGGAAACATACAAGAAGGATAGGCCGAGATTTGATGGAACAAATTATTCTCTATGGAAGACTTGAATGGAGTGCCATATGAGATGCATTGGTGAACCCTACTGGAGCTTTACAAGTAATAGGTATGGTATTCCTAAAAATGGTCCTACTACTACTATTGAGATTAGAGATGTTGAGTATAATATCAGGGCTAAGGAAGCATTGTTGAGTGCTTTGACTGATTTTGAGATGAAAAATGTTATGGATCTGAAGACTGCTTATGAGATCTAAAAAAAGTTGGAAACTGAAGGTGATACTAATGTGAAGATTGCTAAGCTGCAAAGTCTAAAAAGGAAATATGAAAAGTTGAGAATGGGTGATGATGAGAACATTACTATTTTTATGCAAAGAGTGAATGAACTTGTGTGTGGTATCAGATGTTCTAGTGGGTAGATAGACAAATTAGAGATTGTTGCTAAAGTGCTTAGATCCTTGCCTGATTCATACAAAGTCAAAGCTAGTGCTATTGAAGAGCTCTGAACTGTAACAAATGTAACCAAAGATATGTTGGTTGGTAAGTTTACTACTTTTAAGTTGAGTGAATTTGGTGATGCCCTTCCTAAGGTTGAATCTACATGTAATGCTACTACTTCTAGAAGAGATAGACAGAGCTATGATCCGGGTGAGAGTTCATTTAGAAAGACATTCAAGTATGAGGATGAAATCAGACAGATTGAAGAAGAAGAAAGAGAGCTGGTAGAGTTGGAAGCACTTATTGTCAAAAGAGTACTGAGCGGAAAAGGTAAGTATGAAGGAAATTTTCCTCTTAAATATTTTTCTTCCAATAAGATAGGTCATTTTGCATCAAGGTGTCCAGAAAGAGCTCCTAAACCAAGACATAACAAGTCTAGATTTCAAAAGAAGTGTTACTATGATGTTGACGAAGGTGTGACAAATGATGAATTTGGTAAAGGAAATAGAAGTGATGATGAATGGGTATTTATTGCTATCAAGGAAAATAATCTTGTATCTACTGAATCTGCTAGTTGTACAAATGTGGAGAAAGCCCTAGCTACTCGATTTGAAGAGAGATGAATGGGTGATTGACAATGGATGTACACATCATATGACTGGAGATAAAAGTAAGTTTATGAGCTTGGAAAAGTATGATGGTGGTGTTGTGAGATTTGGTGACAATACATCTGGTGTGATCTGTGGTAGAGGATGCATTTCTCTTGATGGTAAGCATAATACTGATGATGTCTTGTATGTGGAAGGCTTGAAGCATAATATTTTAAGTGTTGGTCAGATGGTTGATAAGGGATACAATCTTCAGTTCAAGGATGGAAAGTGCAGAATATTGAGTTCCAAAATGAAATTGCATTAGGTACAAAAACAAAAGGTAATATCTTTCACTTGAGTGTGCTAGTAAGTTGTTATATATATATATATATATATATATATATATATATATATATATATATATATATATATATATATATATATATATATATATATATATATATATATATATAAATGTTATTTTAAATACATGATGGTAGCCATATCGTAAGGCAAGAAAATCCACATGGGGCATGTTTAAATGGCAGTTGTGCCACACAAAGGTAATGAATATAAATGTTTTGTTTGCTAGTTGTTGCAAGCCATGAGGGCTATATACCACATCATGCAATGTGGAAATAATGAACTATCATGCCAAGATTAAGATGTTTGACTAAGTAAAAAGGTATATTGCAACCCATGACTAGGTGATGGAATAAGGGTTTGAGTTGCATTTGATTTGGCTTGTCAACGTGCCAATAATAACTTTTTTTGCTAAGTCACAACAAGTCGTGTCAACTAGGAAAGGAAATAGATTTGGTTTCAAAGACATTTATATAATTGAATTTGCATAGTTAATTCCCATGGCTAGCAAGAAATTAGAGAGGTGGCAACAAATGAGCAAAATGTAGCTTTCTTTAAGGAATTGACCTCTCCAATTGCAGTATAAAAGAAGAGAAACATCTCACTATTTCGTTATTCTTTTCATGCAATCATTTTGTTATTCTGAGCAACAACATATTTGAGAGTTCTAGTGAGGAGAGAATAGAGTATTTGAGAATTAGTGAAGAGTTAGTAGGTTTTGAAGAGCAAGTACATTTAGAAATTTGAATTCCAATTTATCGTGTGTGAGGAAAGGTTGTTATCTTTGGTTGTGCATAGCTGGGAAGTTGTAGCTATCATATCAAAGGAAAGGGAGAGTAACAAAAGTAGAGAGGAGAGTTGAGATTTGAGGAGGCAGTAGTTTAAGGCTGACCCATTGAGCACATTTGAAGCAAGGAGTTATAGGAAATTGATTTGAGTTAAATTTAATACAAGCATGATTAAAATATCTCTTTCTCCTTCTCATTTTAATTCTAAATCTAAGCTTTACTATTGACTGAAGTTGCTTATGCTTTCATTGTGTACAAATTATTGCTAGTAGAAAGTATGTGGGTACATGTACAAATAGCTAGGCTATATACACATGGAGATAATTTAGAAATTCAAAGAGATAAGTTGGATTAGGGAATCTGATGAGCATAATAAGGATTTATTTTGAACAACATTACTAGATTATGATGCAAAACGTTATTTTAAACATCATTTATGAATATATTTGAGAGAACGCAAGTCCCATTGGAAGGGTAATTCTCTCTAAAGCTATGTTTAACCCAAACAACTAGCTTGATAGAATAACATAGCAAGAGAAGCTAAGTAGGGTAATATGATATTATTCAATTAATACAATATTGTATTTATAATGCTTTAATGAGTTTATATTGTTTTCAACAATAGGGTTTGAACACGTATTAGAAGTAAATACGTCCTCATTATCTTTTGAATGACATTATCTTATACTTTGACCAAGAGTCTATAGTATTACCTATTGACGGTAATTTGTTCTTAAGAAGTTGACTTTACGTTCTTGACAAAACCAAAGCCATAATGTGAGGGGATTTTAAGTTGCAGAAGCAAAGACTCCTCTCAAGTAGAAAATGTTCTCTAGATTGGATATGAACTTATCATACATTTAAACATGTGAATATATGTGGCATATTAAAGGAAAAGATATATGAATGTCTATGTACATAAAAATGTAGGTACCTTATATAAATTATGCAAAGGATAACTTGGAAGGAACCTTGAGGAATTTGGAGATTAGTTAAATGGTTCTTAGTTGAGTCATTAGAAGTTAAACAACTTAATATGCTAACTTATTATTGGACATTACTATGAATATTAGATTTCATATCGAATCAAATCAAATGATATTTAATGTCATGAATAACCAAAATATTTATGGCGGCTTAGAAGGACGGAGCCATACTAAGTATGACTACAAAAAGTCTGAACCATTAGTTATGAGGAAGACAATTGTCTTTTTATGTCCACTAAAAGATTAACCGTATTCGGTATGGAGTTCTTAAGGAACAGATCCATAAGAGTAAACAATGGATATCTAAAACTTTAATATGAAGAAGCAATCTTCAATTTAAGTTTAATGCTAGATTATTATGCATATCGATAGTATTGTTAGGTTGAGACCAGGTGTGTCTAGTTAGTGACATGTTGTCATCAATATTAATTAATTGTGTATAAAATAAGAGAGTAGTTACTCCCATGGTTAAAACTAAGGACTAAAATAAGAGGTAGTTGCCTAGACCCTGATTGTTACAAAGGTGTAACTTGGGTATTCTAGTCAGAAGAAGGTAACCAGTCAAGTCATTTATCGAATTAGTAAGAAAGAACTTGAATAGGAGGCATTTTCTAGTCTCATATTGTTACAAGTACATGTAACAGGGTATTTAAGAGATTTGAGTCATGCATAGTTGAAGGGTATCCATGGTTGTATGGTCGTACATATTATTTAGGACACAACACTAGAGACTTAGATGGCATTACTAGAGGTTCTCATACCAAACTCTTTGTCGAATGGTAGGGCCACTTTCGATTAGGAAGATGTGTGAGGAACCACTAAGTCTATGGTTGGAGGTAAAGTGCTTGGGTGATGCTCTCCCTCTTTCAGTTAGCAACCGATACTTGTGAAACAAAAGAAGCGTAATCCAGATGAGAACACCTTGTCCTTGATCTCTTGTAAGTTATGAATTTGTATATGTATATGATCATGAATATATTGTAATCTATATTTGAAAAGGTGAGTTTCATTTACTTGGAATTATGTTATGTTATTTCATTTATGCAAAAACATGTGGAATTATGTATGCAATGTGCTATTATGTTTTTTATTAGATAAGCAAGGGAAGGGCCTTGATCCCATGGTACAAAGCTAGGACAAACAGAGAAACAGACTAGGAGAAACAACACCTGCTACTACCAACAAATAGTAGTAGACAGGCCAAAACCAGAGCCTAAGAAGGCATGCAGGCCCAATAACCAGAATTGCAACCACATAATCATCAGTAGCATAAACAAAAACATCCCCAAAATAGTCCACGAAATGGAATGCAGACCATTTATGAGGTCAACCAAGGACCATCAAATACTAATCCATAACAAAACTATCAAGAAATAGCTATCAGGGACAGTGAAAATGAGCACCAAATGATTAAGAGCAAACATAAGATCAGAGCAAAAAACTCCCAATTGTAGCCAAATTGGATCACAAACACCCTCCCAGCGAGCTGTCTTCAACTTTCAAACCAAGCCTTACAGCCAACGAAACAAGCCAACAGGCCATCCTCCAAACAGACAAACTATAATTTGAAACAACACCCACCCCTAGGGTGGGTGAGACAAAATGAACTTCAAATTCATACAAGCAATTTTTTAGAAGATTTGTAAATCCAAATCACCAAAAAATAGCTAATCCCATCACAACTCTTTGATAGAACCATCCCACATCGAACCTGTTACTGAGAGAAACCAAATTTGAATCAAAAATAGTCAAAGCGTTGATGGGATATAGAGGGCCCCCATCAACCTACTTGCCTCTCCACCTCTATAGGAGAAAGCATATTCTACAAGCAGAACCATCCAAACAGCAACAGTAGAAGAACTCCAGCCTCCAAAGCACCACCACGAATCAAGCACCAACTCATACTCCATCTCTATAGGAAAGAGCTCGCCTCTAGAAGAGAGGGTGAAATAAGAACCATAATCACTAGTGCCACCAGTCTCCTGCACGAACCAACTCCACCTCAAGAGGAACCAATAGAAGAAAAGGGAGCTTCCCATCCCAACTATAGCCACCAACTCCACCTCAAAAGGAGAGGGTTTTTCCTCTGAAGGAGTAGTCTCCACCTCCATAAGAGACAACAATTGTAGAACCAAATAGGAAGCCAGCACATCAGAAGAAAAAGTTGGCATCACACCCCTTGACAACTCAAGCAACTGGTACACAAAGGAAGCAAAAGAAAACACTCCAACCAAGAGAGGATATAGACTACCACAAACCTTCATAATGAATATTTGGGTCATCACCTTCATGAGAGGACCTTCAACCCAACCATGCTTGCATGCACTTGAAACATGGGTCTTTGAGGCAGAGAAGAGCCCCCTCCACCAATTACAAAAGCCACCAAACTCCAAAGGGGAACCAACAGTAACCTTGGAACCCCTGAAACATAGCTTCATCTTACAAAAACTGAAGAGACCCTGCACCAACAAAGCAAGGCAAAACGCCACAAGCCCTAAATCCCCACCACAACAAAGGGCCAATGGAAGAACAAAACTGTTTTAGCAAAGGAGCATAATAATTAACACAAACTTGCCACATTGGTTCAAAACCAGCTCACAGAAAGTGAATCCAAAACCTTCTTCTAAAGCATGACCTCTCCAACGGAGACTTTTCAAATCATCCTCCCAAAATACATACATTTGCCTCAGCACCATATGAGACATCACCACATCAAAACACAGCCTCCTGAGATGCCTAGAAGGGGAAAGATCGGAGAGAAGGCACAAAGAAAAAGTCTAAACAAGGGAGGGGACCACCCCAGCCAACACATAAAGGGACAACAGGGGTCCCACAGTCTCCAAGAAAGCAACAAACCCAACATCACAAAGAGAAATACCAGCAACCATAGCCAAAACAACCTCCAAACTCTCGAAGTAGCAAGGCAACATGAGGGCAATAGTGGCAAGAGTCCCACCCCTCGACCAAGGAAAATCACAAGCCAATGCAGAAGGAAGAGTATTAACTTGCAGAGAAGAAAGCATCGTACCTCCCCCACTACAGTCCCCAACAGGCACACAAAGTAATTTAAGTGGCCCCATAGCAAAGAGGGTTGACACCCCCAAGACCATCGATGGCCCAACCACAACATTTACCATCCCCTCAAGGCAAGCTAGCTTCCAGTGGGAAGCGGAACTCGCATTCGCCACAAAGCAAAACAACCAATAATCTGTCTAAGAATAACTAGAATCCACAACCGAGGCTACTACCAGGCCCTCTAAGCAGCATAACAACAAGAGGGAAAGAGAACCTGAGTCCCACCTATCATCGAAGCCAGCTCACAAAGAAACGTAGAAGGCTGAGAAAAAACTTGCAGTGACGAGAGCACCGAGCCTTCCCCACTGCATCCCTCAAAAGGCAAGCAGAGGAGCCCAATCGACCCCAAAGAAAAGAAAGAAGACGGCCCCCAAACCATCAACGCCGAAGATAGAACACTAACCGACCCCTCAAGAGAAGCAGAACTCACATCTGCCACAGGGCCAAGCAACCTGAAAACCACCCAACAAAACACAGTAGCAGCATCATCAAAGGCGGAACAAGAGCCAAACAAGCCTAACACTCGATCAAGCACACGAACAACAGCATAATCACCGTCAAAATCTTCATCCCCATTTCCTCTGCCATCAAGGATTTTCAAAAATTTCCCACCTCCTTCATTCCCTCTTAGAGCCATCATTAGTGTAATAAACCTAAAATTAATGTGCTATTATGTTATTGAAAAAAGAAAATTTCATTTCTCTATTTTTGAAAACTTGAATTATTCACTTCTTGAGTTAAAACTAGGGTGAAAACAGTAAACATTGGGTATGTTACACTTTAAAAGAGGTAGGTCTATAGTTAAATTGGATCACTGAGGTTGAGGATCCCATATTAGATAAAGAAGACCATACATGGGTTGATCAAGAAGATATAGAGGCAGAGGTTGTAGCCATGGAAAAAGAGGAAGATAGAGCACAAGCAAACTCCATAGATGTCAGTGTTCACTAATACATAGGAAAATATCATGGTTGCATCATCATTGAGGACCTATCTCAAATGCCTACATAAGATTTACCATACAACTATAGATGTTGGAGAAGCGATGCAAGCCCCTTTGATCCATATTAGACCTATACTTTTAGTTTTGATGTCATGGATTTTATTATCTGTGAGTTTTGTATACACAACTATATATATATAGGGCGTACCATACAAATATAGATGTTGTGACAAGTGATGCAAACCCCTTTAAGCCATAGACCTATACTTCAAGTTTTGATGTCATGGATTTCTTTATCCATGAACTCTGTATACACTTGAATATATATATATAGTTTTCTTCAGTTAAAATCTATTTTATACTCATGTGATTGATGTATACTTGTCTGTGTAATCAAAGTAGCTTCTATTTGATTAGTTTATTTTGTTTTTAAAGTTCATTTATTGAAGGATGCATGGTACAAGTTTTAAATCCTTAAAATTCTCAAGATTGCATGGTTTTTCATCTTGCAAGTCTACACCAAGTTTGGGCATTGAGCTTGAGTCCAAGTAAAAAAATAGCTTCTCAAATCCACCAAATTTGAATATTGTATTTATGGTTGATAACACCTTTAATTAGAGTAACAAAGATAGATTTGGATTCAAAGTGATTGATGGAAAATGAAAATGGTAGTCTAGAGTGATGAAGATGGAAAAGACTTTTTCTACCCATTATCAATATTTAAGTGCTATCATCCATTCTTTCATAGTTGTTGCTCTTGAGTACTCAATCTTTTCAATTGACAATCTTACAACACTATTTTGAATATCACCCACATCATTTATATGAAACACATTCTCTTTACAAGTCTAAATTTTGTGCTTTACACTTCATATAGGACAATTCACCATTCCATAATTAATGTTAGAATGCGTCTTCGCTAGCTTTTCTTTCCTTTAAATGAAAGGTTAGAGGTTTGTAAGACATACACAGAAACTATCCATTATTGCGAGAGTTTTTTAATAATGGTTGGTGAGAAGGAGTCTAAGCTCTAAAAACCTCCCACTTGTTAGAAAAATAGTTTTATTGAATTACTTCTTTTGTGTAGTGAGATAAATTTTGATATTGCTATCAGGTTCAACCGTGTAGTTTTACGACTCAAACTCATCGGCCCATGTTTTATGAGTAGTGGTTCACAAGAACCCATCTCTCATGATAATGAATGGTCCACTTAACACTCATTGCATATAGGTGATGCTCACAGAAGTGAAGCAATGGGCCTTCCTGGGAGGTTACCCATCCCAAAACTACTCCAGCTCAAGCACGCTTAACCATAGAGTTTTCCCCAATGTTAAGCCCACTTAGCTTGCAACCCCATTTGCAAAACCTTCAACAAGTGTTGTGTCTTATGAACCACACTATAGAGCCCCTTTAGCTCATCAATTGATAAGTAGGAGGTATTTTCCATAGCGTGTCAAATTGTGATATTGCTATCAGGATTCAACCGTGTAGTTTTACGAGTCAAACTCATTGACCCATATTTTATGAGCAGTGGTTCACAAGAACCCATCTCTCATGATAACGAAGGTCCACTTAACACTCATTACATCTAGGTGATGCTCGCAAAGGTGAAGCATTGGGCCTTCCCAAGATGTCACCCATCACAGTACTACTCCAACTCAAGTGCACTTAACCATAGAGTTATCCCCAAGGTTAAGCCCACTTAGCTTGCAATCCCATTTACAAAACCTTCAACAAATGTTATGCCTTATGAACCATTCATTATAGAGCCCCTTTAGCTCATCAATTGATAAGTAGGAGGTATTTTCCATGTGTCAAATTGCGATATTGCTAGCATCAGGATTCAACTGTGTAGTTTTACAAGTCAAACGCATTGACCCATGTTTTATGAGTAGTGGTTCACAAGAACCCATCTCTCATGATAATGAATGGTCAACTTAACACTCATTACAACTGGGTGATGCTCATAGAGGTGAAGCATCAAGCCTTCCCGAGAGGTCACCCATCTCTTTACTACTCCAGCTCAAGCGTACTTAACCGCAGAGTTTTCCCCAAGGTTAAGCCCACTTAGCTTGTAACCCCATTTGCAAAACCTTCAGCAAGTATTGTGCCTTAGATATATTTGTTAGTAATCAGACTACCTTTTTACACATTGTAGCAATTTATAAAAATAGGGTTTGACCAAGGCCCTACAAACCATGGAAAAAAATGAAAAGAAACGTATGAGTTTTTAATAAAACTAGGCTGAAAACAAGCAAGTCACTTTAGAAAGGTTAAATCTATTAACCGATTCCATTAGCTTCTCAATCTTTTTGCGGAGTGGACTCAAGTTTAATGATTTAAGGGTATGAATAGAGTATCACTTTTATATGAAACCCTAAAAAGGAATTTTTGGACTAAAAGAAAATCTAAAACTTTATTGTATCACATCAAAAGGCCAGTGAGAATAAAAACTTAAAATGCTATGAATCAATAAATTTATATTATTATCACTAATAATAATAGTTAGGATGGCATGGATTGTTTGATAGACATCAATATTTATAGTTGATGAAATCACATTATCCACTAAAGCAGTGCATTATAAGTTCTATACTTCGAATATTCGAAACTTTACATCTTTCATCATCAAGAAGTTATTCTGATGGCATGGATTGTTCGATAGACATCAATATTTATAGTTGATGAAATCACATTATCCACTAAAGCAGTCCATTCTGATGGCATGGATTGTTCGATAGACATCAATATTTATAGTTGATGAAATCACATTATCCACTAAAGCAGTCCGTTATAAGTTCTATACTTCGAATATTCGAAACTTTACATCTTTCATCATCAAGAAGTTATTCTGCCAATGTGATATCAGGAGATTTGTATTTCGCAATCTGCCTGAAACAAGAAACTTGATACTTGAGAAGCTCACTTGAGAATATATTTTCCAAAGTACAACAGAATCAAAACTACTTGTAGTGTCAATGGACCCTTGGTCTACTGGTGAAGTTGAAAGGTTCGGAATGAGCCCACCAGGGATCAAGTCTTGTTGAGTGCAAAGCCCCGAGACCCAAAAAAAGGGATGAGGCTGGGATCGTGCCCCAGGCCGATTTTGAAAGAGTGGATACCCCTCAGTCCTTGGCGCTAAGCTCAAGGGGACCCACTCAGGGGTATCTCCAAACAAAAACAAAAAAAAAAAACTACTTGTAGTAAGTTAATTGAGAAGCTTACTTAATGATGTATTGTCCCGCATAAAAGCATCGAAACTTCTTCCGAGAAAGACTTACATGTCGACTTGATGCTGATACATTTTTTTGGAGAATCCAATGGGTTTCTTATATTTGCTTCCATGATTAATAATTTTATAGTATACTATCTTATCATAAATATAATACCGTCAAAACACCTTCTAAGACTTGCATGTCGACTTGATGATGGCTCATATCTTTTGCTAGAAACCGAATTTGCTTGCTTAATTAGTTTCGATTTTGTATATTATCATGGGATCTTTAGAGATTTGCTTTCACAAAATCAAGAGTCCTAAATGAAATCAATAACGAGATGTTGGTCAACGACATTTTCTTTCAAGTTCTTAAATCCCGTTGCCATAAATATATCTTAAGAACTTTGTTTTCAGTGATATGATTTGATTGCTTATTTGCTATTGTTGGTGCGTTTGCCTTCACCATCAAAAGAATGGTGATGTCCCCACGAAATTACGGAGCAAGCGTTTTATTCCTGTGCCTTTATATTTATCTGTCTGACCATGCTTCTTCTTGCACTGGTTTAAATGTCTCATTTGTAAGCTACTTGCTCGATGAAATATATGTATTTTTGTTTCAATTAACTAAATACAACTGTACACCATAATATAAAGGATATAGGGTTTATAGAATTATTTAAGTGGCATATTGTTGAATAGTGTGGTAGTGTTGAAAAGCAATTGATTCTTATATAATGCTAATTTTTATTATTTCAAATTGTTTCTTGTATGTTGCTAATTTTTTCTAGTCCATTTCTGTAACTTATAATTTTGCTTTAAAATATATATATCAGTACATAAAACTCGCTTAAGTATCACTTGTTTCAAATTGAACAATATTTTTGAAAGAAAAAAAATAACAGATCACGACATATCACATATCATTGATATGTTCAACACTTGCAATTGATAACAGAAACAATGGCAACTATCCCAGCTGAAAATGAGATAAATCTGTTTGTAGTAGACAACTTTAGGTTTTGGAGACACTTTACATGGAGAAATTCATGCCAGTATGAAAGCAAGCATTGAGCCCAAAACCTCGATGTAATGGTCGACATTCTGAAATGTCCGTAGACAAAGGTGATAGCTGTGGTTAGCTATCTAGGCAAATATATGAGATAGTTTTTCTAAATGCAGATTTCTTAACTTGACATTTGGTTGGAACTGAGATTGTTTCATTATCTAGATGTTTAGAATTGATGCATTGCCTACAATTTTATGACACAAATGTGCAGATATACTCAAAAGCTATAATTTTCCTTGAAATTTTGAGAAACTTGGCATGTAAAATAAATAAAGATCTATAAATCAATGAAACAAACCTTTGAGATATGAGTCAAATAATAGTTTTTGATCCGCACCTAAAGTTCTTCAAGGGTCAACTATAATTCTTACAGTGGAAACAATAAAGTGTAGTTCCAAATAAGCAATGAAAAGCCCAACCCTTTATGTAGGAGTGATTTTGAACTCCTATGAACCATTTGAAATTTAGTTGGATGTATGGAAAATGCTGCATTTCGAACTGAAAGACCAGTTTCATCTTTCATAGGCAGCATCATCTCGAACATTGGCAAACTTGGCACTCTAAATCAGCACTCCATCAAAATAATTAAAAGCAGATTGGTGTTTGTGGTGGTTGTGAGTGCCTGGTACATTTGAAACCTGCACCTGCATTGTAGAGGCTACAGAAAGAATTTAGAATTTGCATCAAAATGATTTCAGGAGTTAAAAATACCCCCTGAAACAAGTTGCAGATGTGTCAAAATTCTTTTTAAATATCTCAAGTCTTCCATTTTGTAACGTTCGTCTAAAAATATTCCAAGAAAAATGGCTGTGAGAGAAGCAAACTTCTCTCATCGTTTCAAACAGGATTACTTTGGTAGCATTCTTTTTGTCTTACCCATAAGTTGTCTGTTGTCATAGTTTCAATAGAATTGTACTTTTCTGAAGGAAGTACACAATTTTGTTGAAGTACTGCTGTTATTTGAAGAAAGCAACGTGTAACAGAATTTGTTGATTGTTTCCCCACGGATGGGCTTGGGTGCTTCTGTCTGAATGCTTGTAAATGTATTCTTTGCTTTGGTGTGTATTTACTTTTTTGTTTATTGATTTAACATGGGGAGAGCCCAATGAAAATCACCCATTAATCCATCAAATATGTATACAAATAGCAAGACATAATCCCAGGCAGATATATATCCAACACTCAAAGGTGTCTTATTTGCTAAAGTGTTATCTTCGTTATTGTCCCTGAGACAAAACGGAAATAATTTTAAATAAGGAATCATTATCACTAAGTACTATCGCTAATTGGAAGTTGAATCCTGCCATTTCTGTTAAGTCTTCCTGCAAAATAAAACTGCACTTTTGTGACAAATATAATGTCGTAGCATTCATGTTAAGGGCAATCATAGTTCTCCACAAATAGTATAATGTTCAAAAAAACAAGAAACTCACAATACATTTTCTACCCCGACATAACAAACAATCAAAGCTCATATGAATTATTTGTTTAATAAAGGCAAATATAAATTACTTAACATTAGTTGGCATGCAAAATTCTTCATGTGTCTGAGCTGTGCCTGGTCATAACAGATATCAAAACACAAAAAATGATGACATCTTTCATTCAGGTCAGCATGCCTCCAAATCTCTAGAGATATAATCAACCAGAATTTATGTCTACAATACATGTATACAATCTTAACATATACAGTCTTTTCTAATTTCGGAAGCCTACATTTTCTTTGATTCACTTTAGAGATGGTAGTGTTTGCACACGAACTTGAAACTCAAACCAAAGGACCAAGACTTGATATTATCACATTCTTTATAAAATGTGGTCAAAATACTTATTTTAAATTGGGGATTCATATTTCTTGCATTTTGAATATCAACACATGCTTCTTTGTAATTCCATCCTGGCAAATATCCAACCAAGATTTAGGACCTTGAACTGAAACCAAGGATGGGGTCTTTAAGTTATCGCATTCTTGTCAAAATCTGGCAAACAGCCTTGTAAAATACAATGTTTATAATGGCTCCTGTCCAGTGTTCAGTACTTGTGAATAGAAGCCTCTAAGGTAAACTAAGTTAGATTAGGCTGCAGATATGTTGAATATAATTGGATACCTCAAATTCTGTAGGATGCAAGAATGGTATCATAAACCTACATTGTAGAGTTCACGTGAGAATTTTTTACATCATTCATCAAACACCTTTTCTAATTTTTAGTAGACATGGCTCTACTTTAAGAAAATATCCATTCTCTGACTAAATCTTAAAACTGAAGTAGGGACTGAAAAAACAGCTCCTTGAGATAATTCACCACAAATCAGGAATACATGACCATGGAAGTGTCAAGTAATTAAATGCTTCCACACATTTTTAATAGCATTGTTTCCAATGTTGAGTTGCCAATATTGATATAAACACATTTTACTGCCTCTTTGCCATTGTTCCAAGTTCTGGTTTATATTCTTTAGAATCAAACTTACAAATATTTTACTTACGGGAAAAGCTGACCACAGTACTGGCAGGCACAACCAGTTCAGTAGCAGAGCCATTCCTACAAACAGTGGGAAGGATAATTTCATATTCTTTTTCATTTTTCTTCTGTACAAAAAACACTTCTACAGAGACGAGAAAATGAAGATTGTCATCCCATAAAAACTATCTTCGCTGAGAAACCTTGTCTTGACCTTTAAACATCTTTAATGGATTATCTTAAAAATATAACCTTCTACAATTTGGATAAACATAAAATAATGAAGAAAATAATCAGATAACAATCAATGAAAATCCAAGAATTGGGTGGTTTTAAATTAACAGCAACTTAATACAAGATACCATAAACTTGAAGCATAGAACACAAAATATGCATGACCGTACTAGCTATAAGCACAAAGAAAATGAAGAAATAGGACCATTTTTCTGCTCGTCCTATACTAGAAGATCACGTCCTCTTATGACTTATCCATGTGACAATTTTTGGGGAGTTCTAAACAAAGAAATTTGTTCTGGTCAGCAAACAAGCCTAGAAGGTTACACCTAAAGCAGTACAAACTAAAGAAAGGACACTCTAGAGTCTCATATAGTGCTAGTATGAATGCAAGTGAGCAAAAAAAATTGATGTCTAAAAACCAAAATAAGCCAGCTTATAAAATTAACCGATCCTCCTGTAATCTCTTCAGCCATGGATGGAGGAAGGAAAAGTGGTGAATGGATGACCAGTCATTTGCCCTGTGTTGAAAAAGAATATTAATTACAATGAGAATATTATAAGTGAACAAGGCAATGTTGAGCCATTTCTTCATTTTATATGTCACAAGCTTCAAAAAAAGCATATAATATGATTCAAGAAGCAATTGTGAATTAGTACAAGAAACTTCATTTGCTAAAGAGCTCTGTGGTTGAGCACGTGGTATTCTAGATAACCGACTTGACATATTTCTCAACACACGGTCTTGCAGATAGTTTAACTATGAGCCCCTGGGCTTACAATGCTTCCAATACTATGAATTATCTTTTTGAGCATAGAATAATGAATAAAAAAAGTCGTTTCCCCAATTATAAATCTGATTAAAATGTGACTGCTGATCAGGATTCAACTATTTTAAATGCTACTGGAATGCCTATGATGATTGCTGCCCCAAATGACTCAAAGAGTTCTGCCCATGGTGTAAAGGCTTTGACATTGATCAAGTATCCTGCCAGCATTCCATGAATAGATGGTGATCTCCCTTGTGGATTAGAATATCCTTGAACTAATCCACTGGATCTAGATGAAAGATGCATAAAAAACAAAGTTGAGAACATTACATAATAAATAGATAAGAATGAAAAATTTGGGATGTGAAGGAAATTCCAACTGTGAAGGGCAATATTCTTTTAACTAGAAAGATTTTCCGAACTTTTGGTATAAGAATATTAATTCTTATGGAAATCAGAAAATATCTTTATTTTTGAAAATTTAAAATTCAAAACTGACATGGATTTGCCACAACTTTTAAAATTGTGAGAACATTTGTGTCACATCCCCATAAAAGAAGAGCCTTTCACGTGGACATTGCGTGGACAGTGAAACAAATAAACAAAATAAACTTTTCAGTGAAAGAGCGTGAAGGAGACAACCACAATAAACAGGGGAGGGCATAGGATTTACCAAGGGGGTAGTGCCATTAATAAGCATGGCATCCCTGTCCATGGATGACAGAATTTTGTAGGTCTCATGAAAAAATATACACCTACACCACCTTAAAACCCTCACAACCCCTTCCTTTGGGAACACATGCACTATTTTGGGAGGAAAAACGGAAAGGAAGGCAGAAAATGCATAAAACGTTATGGGAAAGAGAGGACAGAGGGACATGAGAAGAGAAGAGGATGCAAGGGAGAAGGCACGTCCAGGTTGGAGAAAACCCCTCAAAGAAACGTGGTCTCATGGAACACAAAACTTGCAGGTTATGCACAAAACGGATTTGTTGAAAAGGTTTTAGAAATTTTCAAGCAAAGGCAGATGGCAGGTGTAAAAGCTAGATTATACAACCTCTGCTCACGTCCTACTTGCCTATGCAGAAGTGAGGGTGTTCGAGCAGGTTATGGACGCCCATCAAATCGTAAAGGATAGAAGATTTTCGTAGGAGTATGTTTTGGGATCAGCGTAGAGAAGAAGATGAAGAAGAAAAGGTTTGCTCATCAACAATTTCATGCTCTACCCTGTGGCGCAGAGTCCATAAGGCATTCGTATTACCGATCTCTTGCCACAAATTAAATTGATGATAGAAATTGTAAAGAGAGACAATATTACTCAATCTAGGTATTGCAATATCATTGTGGAGCTTCTGCGTTGCCGCGTTGGGGTTTCCAACTTGGCTACCAAGGCAGCAGTGTCGATTGAAAAGCCAAGGTGGGAAAAATGGTGACTGTTCCAATCTATGTCAAGATCACAAGCGGTAAATCCATTCCTATCGTCAAGAAGGGGAGCTATGGATCGGTGGAGTACGTCGACACATATTATACTCTTCTAAGGGAAGACTGCTCTGCACTCCTGAGAAATGGCCTTGGCAATCTCAGAGGCAAGAGTGAAGAGGAGGGGAGGAATAGGCAATGAAAAGCACAATCCCTTTTGGGGGGCAAATTTCTTCAGCTGCAAAGGGGGACAAAGGTGAACCCAGGGTCTAAGGAAAGCAAGGTAATCATGATAGCCTGAAGTGGCGTTGGAGGAATAAACACAGCAAAAGAGGCAAAAGGAGAGGTAAGAATACATTTTAATGCCTAAATCAGAACTATCTTCTACACTGTTCCTAAAGCCTTCGCAATACTTCCTAGAGTAGTATTAAATTCATACATATCCACGCCTGTAGCTGAAAAGATTAATCTAGGATGGTTATGGGATGTGTAGGTGACAACTACCTGCCGACAAGGGGATATTAAGTGACATATTTCAAATAATAAAAAATGATAATCCCTCTTCTCCTATCCATATGGTAAAATTATATACAAAAGATGGAAAGATTAAAGAAGGCTTGTGATCTATTTGATAATATGCCTCCAAGAAATGTGGCCTTGACTAATGCCACAAGGGCAAGTTATATTCCAAACAAGTTGCAAAAGAAAGGCCTTAGGAATTTGTAATCAAATAAAAACTAGCCTCCCATTTGACTGCACTCAAACTAGAGCTTGAGAAGAGGGCATGACATCTTGAAAATGACTAAAAAGGTTTTCCAATAGATTTTGTGAAGGCAAGAGCCACTTCCTATCACCACCACATTTACAAAGCTTATGTGTAGAATTCAGTAAATGGGAGATTATATCCAAACTCTCTTGAATATGATTCTTAGAATGCTATGCTCTTTTAGCATCTTATTAGCAGTATCTTACTTGTTCGATAGTTACTTAATACGAACCTTTGAATCCAATCACTTAACAATAGGTGATAAGGACTTCATTAATGGAACTAAAACTACATTCGAAACATGTTACATGTTAATACCTTAAGGTAATCCACTTCAGATTTGGGAGTATATATAAATGTTCTATATGGCTATATGGCTATAAACCTCTCAAGTATAAGAATCCTAATATTAGAACTATTGGGTGAATTAATGAGAAGATTACTATAGTTGCACCAGATTACCACATCGTGAGATAAGAGGAAACTACCATTTAATTTAATGGTGTTAATGAGATTGAGTAAAGAGATGAACCATCTGCAATTGTATTGTATAGCTTCTCTTGATATCTTAATGCAAACCATTAAGATCATAGTAATTATAAGTGGCGAGTGCAATTATTATATTGTCCGTGAACTAGAATAATATAAGAATATTGGATTGCACTGTAACGTAAATGAAGTCAAGGGGTTAAGAATGACATTATTAATATTAACGAGTGTACATCTTCCTATGATGATCTGAAGGGTATAAGGTGGCCCCTTTGTCTCAAGTAGGACTCGAACATTGATCATGCTTAAAACAAGTCTTAGTTATGGACATATGTCTTTTGAGACTCTTAAGGATTTTTATATGGCCTTGCTGAGGCACGTCAAGTTCTGTAATGTACCACCCCAGGTGGACACTTGCAAACTAAATTTTCTGCCTCGTTTGAATATTTGATTCATAAAATATTTGGGTTTTTTTATTCTCAAATGGTATATTGCCAAGAAATTAAATGACACACATATACTTGCAAGTAGAGATATACTCAAATAGAAGCATCAACTTACAAATCTGATTATTTTGAATGATTGTACAGTTCCAAATTTCACTGAGTTTTCACATGTGACTTGAACTGACTTTCAAGAGCAGAATTCATTACATTGGCTTCTCAAAACTGATCTTCACATACATCTTGAGATCACTACTGAATATTGAATGCAACAGATTAATTGTAAGGGAACTCTAGCATGAACAGTAGTATATAAGTTCTTATATCGGACTGGTAACATTCAGTTTCAACACCCATACTGAGTAATTGCAAGACTTATAAAAGGTACAGTAGTTCATCATAAATCTGATCGCAGACCAAACCTTAATGCAGACCCCTTGCAACTAATTTCTGAGCATTGCAATTGGAAAATAGGACAGCTAAACAACTCAGAAATACCACAGCCCAGACAAGTTCAGATTTTCAATCTATAATCAGGTTATAACTTACAAGACTTCCCTCTAATTCTGTTAGACTGAACTGACTGAGATATATAACAACTAGGGAGGGATTTGACAGTTCAAGTAAGATACAATGAATATAAGTAAGTCTCAAACCTGGAACAACATGTATAGAGTCTGAAATGTCAAAATAACCTCCAATATTGCACAGAATTCCTTAGCAGCAGCAAACACCAGGTCTCATGGAATCGCTTAACTCAAACTGTAACTCATCCAGTTCCCAGACCTCTGCAAAAACCCCAACGAATGCTCAAAATCCACAATAATTAATGCCTAGCACTGTAGCGCGGGTACTGTAGCATTACTGTTCACGCGTTACTGTAGCAACAATTAGATATTAAAAATCTGGTATAGAATGGCTGCTAAGAAAGAATGTCCAGGTCTGCTGTATATATCCCTTCCAATCCTTCAAACCCTAGATGAAATTCCTCACTTTTAAGCACAAATAGAACCTTCGTACGAAGTCCCTTTGAATGTCAAATTCAATGGATATTTCACCACCCCAAATACCTGCAACACTAAAGACTTTATTGTTCTCCAATGGCTTGAAAGACAGACAAATTTTCATCAAATCAAATGCTCAATAGAATGATTTTCTTTGCCTCTTCAATGAATATTTCTAATTCTCCAAGAGGGTCGACTTCTCCCAAAAAGCACAATTAAAAATATTAAATGTTATAACATTCACATCATTTAATATTTTATCATCAACCTTGGGATTGGCACCATATAATTAATTGCTCACTTGGCCCCTTTTTAATGACGGCTTGACCCTTTATTATAAAGTTAAGTTAAAGTTAAGTTATAACTTTATAATAACACTTTTAATTTAATAAATATCATTTGAAACGATAAAAGATTGATATCTCCCTTAATATTTATTATTTCATCTTGCCAACTAAAACTGGGGTCAACTCTGCAAATCTCAATACGACCAAGTGCCTTACTAAAAATAGTAAGGGTCCCTCTCAACCAATCTCAGACTTACTATAAATAGTAAGTATAGCAAATGGGTCTCTGGAGACACCAAACAAAAGCCAAAACTGAAAATCACTAAACTTCAGAGAAGATAAAAACCTCTGCTAACCAAGACTATGTCTCAGAAGACCCTCTAACCGTCTGTATTAGCCTATGAGGGCCAATGATAGGCTAAACCATCCGAAAAATATGATCATGCTAAAAAGGGGACATTACAAGTTCCATCCAAGACTTGATTGTGTAGAACCCTATTGTAATGGGACCTCACTTGGACCCATGTCCAGGCTTTTGCATAGATGATGCATGCAACAATATTTTGACTACTGCTTTCTAAGAATGCACGCTCTTTACTTATATCTTATTCTTAGATTGAGCATAGCAACTTGTGCCTAGGTAAGTAGATCACCATTTTATGGGATGATGCATGCAATATGTCGTAATTATTTCCACTTTACCATTTGTTCTTTATGTGAACATGTGATGTATCGAGTGGATTGTTCACATTGGATATATAGGTTTTGTACGTGTAGATCAATCAATCACTAATCACTATTGTATTTGTGATGTGTATGAATCAAACACCATTGTACTTCTGATGTGCTCATGAGCTACTCACTATTATACTTGTGATGTGTGTATGAGTCAATCACTGTTGTACTTGTGATGTGTATGAGCTAGTCACCTTATGTATATGTGATGTATGCTTGAGACAATCACTATGTATGCTCTTTAGGATTATAAAATAATGACCCCTATGTGTAATCATGTGTTTGTACACTAAATATTGGTAATGTATGGTATGGAGCCAACACTTACTAACAAATTGTTATCATTCTATTATAATTAAACTAAGTTGATAGCTTACATTTAATTAATAGTCATGAGTTAAAAACGAGATCAAAGACCTCATATAAGAGGAGAGAATGGACTCCAATGTTGGTGTATGAACTACAAAGCCTTTGATTTCCCACAAGCAGATAGGTCTAGGAACGAGCATAAGCTTAAGTGGTGGAATAAAGTTATCACCACCACAATTTGGATAAGTTATAAAGCTGGCACTTCTAAACTAAATGGAAGATGCCTAGTCAATTAAGTTGGTAGTTGATGTGCCAATAGTGGCAAGGTGTGATGGTTAAGTTGTTGTGTTGTTATTCTTGCCATCAAGGTTCAAACCCCATTGGGGAGTAATTATTAAGAATTTATATTCGGGATGAGGTCCCCCATTTGTGACCTCATTGGTTCATAGCTCTGGGTCAAAAACATTTACCCCTCTTAAAATTGAAATAAAAAAAGTTTGTAGTTGATGTGAATTGATTAAAAAGAAGATTTGTAGTAATAGAGGGATGGTTGTTACAATTTAATTCCCTAAAACTTTACCATACATTTTACTCCGTTAATTTTGCTAGGTATTGGGTAATAACTTCTTATTTGTTTATTTGCTCCTACAATTAATATTTTTTCATAAATGTGTGTACACAATCAGCATTCAGCACCAATGTCAAACTTATATTGGCTACTAACCAAAGGTGGAACACAATCCAATGTACATCAAGGATTTCATCAAGTGTTAGGTCTAATCACTTTCATAATGTCCAATGGAATTGAAAGTAACATGAATTATGTGGGTTTGTGCTAGAACTAAGCCCATAAATGTTCAATATCATTTTGTTGATGACATGGTGGAGAATAAAGTGTTACAAAGAGTTGACATCTTGGATAATGGCATGCCCCTGCAACTACAAACCAGATCGCATGATCCATTTGGAAGCACTAATTGTTGAAGATTGAGAGTTAATGGGACGTAGCATGTAGATCGACCCTCAACAATAGGGAGAAATCATAGAAGATATCGAATTTATAAGGATAATATTAATATACATTAATTATCCTTTAACCGATAATTACAAATGCAACAAAGGGACGTGCCTCAAATGAAGAGGCATAGCACTTAAAAGGCACGTCTATTTAAGAGACATGACCATCTGCCATCATTGGTATAAAGGAGAATCATTTTCAATGCAAAGAGGGATCGATTGGAGAAGAGAGGAAGATACAGATCAGCAAAGGGAAATCAGTCCAGTTTCAGCGCAACAGTCTCTATTATCAGACATACATAAATATTTAGGGGTATACTAGATGTTTTTCTGCCAATCATTGTTTTACATGTATTTACATATTGCCTATGGATAATAAAGGACATTTAAGTATATGATCTTATGATAGAATATGAGATATGCTTGATTGACAGAAACCCACCTTGTAGGAAGGGACTGAGGTGTAAGCAAAAGGGGTAAACGAGGCTTGTAAGTAGGGCATTCTAGAGTTGACCATAATGGCGCCTAGGACTAGAGGGCCCTTACCTAGAGAGTCAAGTTTCCCGCTTACAACCCCCACCCAATTCCACAAGATGGCAAGTGTCTTCGGAGTGTCGAGACATTGATGGGGAAAGCAAATACAAGCCACCAAGGGAGAGGGATGTGGTAGAGACCCTCTTAGACTTGGTGTAGAAATGGCTTTGAGTGGGCCCATCATGTCCCTTCTCCCAAAATCCTAATATGTTTGCATTATTGATAATCTATGGATGTGATGTAATTGTCTAACTCTAATAAACACATAGTAATTTTGCCTGGTACAGAAAACTCTTTGCCCATAGTATTTATGGTTACAGTTGATCATGGTTGTAAGCTCTTATTCAATATACCTGCTTGCAACTAGAACAAGCTTTTCTACACGAATGTGGCTTATTTTAAAAAAAGTGCAGAACAGTTATGGCTACATTTAATTATAGTAAAAAATGATTGTAAACTTCTATCATGTTCCCATCAATAAATGAAATTGCAACAAACAAATCACCTTATTTCCTAAATGCTGGCCGACCCTCCTTGTATTTTAAAAAGGCAAATAAAATAAATATTTCTTGGTCGACCACCTGTGCCAAGGCAGATATATATATATATATTTATAAAGTCACCCACATTAAATATGGATTATGGAGGGGATTAACGAAAAAGAAGAACAGTTAATATAAAAATCATTAAGGAAAGGAGGCAGCGATTACTCTATGA
Organism: Sequoia sempervirens; assembly: GCA_007258455.2. NCBI lineage: Eukaryota > Viridiplantae > Streptophyta > Pinopsida > Cupressales > Cupressaceae > Sequoia > Sequoia sempervirens. The sequence goes on from VDFB02281492.1 coordinate 331,726,743, forward strand.
GAAGACAGCAATTCATAACAAGAGAATAGCAATGCATTAAGGCCAATAGTTAATATCTGTTTATGGCAGTGATTAAGGTTATGAAGATAATAAAAGATGATATGCAGCAATCACAGTTATATGTTGGATCAAGGATATATGAAGACAATTAAGATTATGAAGGCTGCAACCACTTAACAAGGCAATATGGGAGTTCTAGCTGACTATGCCTATGTAATTGCCCAAAGATAAGCTGTCTATATATTAAAAGCAGTAACCTTCAATGGAAGACACCAATCAGATGTATTCACAGCCATTACAACGTGGACAATATAAATATTATGACACAGATTATGCAAGTGGTGATGACTCGTAAAGAACATAAGTTATATCTTAAATAGAATTACTATGACGATCTAGCGCTCACATCTAAAAAAGGATCTCTATACTTGTTAACTTATTGGAGTAGTCGCCTATAATGGAAATTGAAAGTAAATAAACTATAAAATAGCGAAATTGATAAGTAAGGCAGCAATTAAATCATTTAGTTAAAGACAGTTTTGGAAAAAAAGGGACATGCCTATTCATAACAATATTACTATTGAAGGGACGTGCCCCCTTACCAAAGGAGGGGTATGATGAACAGCTATGTCTTTCCCACCCCACCGTGGAGGATATAAAGGGAGGAACTCTTCAAAGGGAGGAGCATCATGGAAAGAATATTTTCTGAAAATTAAAAACAGATCGAACAGGGAGGCAATTGGAGCAGATCACTCATAATTATCTGCACTCAGCAGACAAGGGCAGAAGTCAGCATTTGTTAACATATTTGCATCTTAGAATATAGCAGTCTTATATTTTAGCAAGTATTGCGGTATGCACTAATATGATTACTGTGAATGATGATATGTTTATCAATGTATAATCTCTTATGAATCTGGATATGTTTATTGATTTAATTGTTGGTATTTTAGCAAGTATTGTGGTATGCGCTAATATGATTATTGTGAATGATGATATGTTTATTAATGTATAATCTCTTATGAATCTGGATATGTTTATTGATGTAATTGTTGGTCAAACTAGATTCCTATTAGTCATTAAATTGCTCATTCCCAATAAGCAACCATGTGGAAGAGTGGGTAAATACAAGGAGGAGGAGCAGATACTAGATTTCCTTCTAAGTACACCACCCCATGTTGGATGCCCATGTGTCTGGGCACTTGTGGGCCAAGGGGGTGAGTATCCGCCCTTGGGCTCAGATAGGATAATCTATGGGCACCCCATTGTAGCTTTCCCTCCAATTTTTACATGGGTTGGTTGTTGAGATGGATTCATGGAGTCTCGATCATAAGAAGGATAAATACGGCAGCATGGATAGGGAAGGCAGATTACAAGTTTATCCACTAAGCACACCACCCCAAGTTGGATGCCCGCGTGTCTGCCACTTGGGGCCAAGAGAGATGGTATATCCACTCTTGAGCTTAGCATGAGGATAGCTTCGCACACCCTACCATGTTTCTCATCCAAGTCCTATTATGGCTAATCTTCCATCATGCACTATAGATAATGTGGAGTTTATATAGATTTGAAATAGTTATGTATTTTACATGGTTTAAATAGATAAGACATTTATTATATATGTTTCAATCATATGAATTATATTTCCAACAAAATCAAACATGATTGAATGACCTAAACCAAGATTTATCTTGCTTAAAGCATTTAATTGGTAAGTTATAAACTAACTACATTAATCTTGTGATTCTATGACAAGACTTAGGGCAATCTCAGAAAGATACAACTTCTCTGACTGAATGTAAAAATTGTTCTTGCATATTTCCAATTCATTGAATCCAATAATATCAATTGATTTCATAGAATACTAATTTCATTAAACTGGCATGAAAACCTGATAAGACCCATTGTGATCAAAACCATCCAATCTCAATGATTCCAGCAGCTAACTCTGTCTATGAATGCATCCATCCCAACCAAATATGCAGAGATAACCATTGTTAGCTACTTACTAGGGCATGGATGTTTACTACACTACTTACTAGGAGATTTGCTAATGTTGACTGTTATTACACGGTAATAATAAAGATGTTTGGCAGTGTAAAACCAGATAGATTTGGTATCTTAAGCCAAACAAATTCTTATAAACTCTCTCTCCATGCACGGTATAAGAAAAATAAAATAAAATTGAACAGAATCTTTATAATGAGTTAAAATAGGATATTATCTTATCCAAATTTTGAGCTGAAACATCTGATAGTTCATTGCATTGAGAGAATCAAAAAACCTTAAGCCATTCACGAGCTAAACTCCTTGCAAAGCAAATGTGTACCAAAGTTCTCAAATCAATTGACTGATAGAAGACGTTCATCTCCTCACTAATAAATGGAAACTTCTCACCAAAAGCACAAACATTACAGTTGAGACAAGGTCATATTTTCTGCTGAATGTAAAGGCTTTCAGCAAAATGTAGTTTCCCTCAAATAAAATAACAAGCTTTTGCAGAGCCTTTCGTCACTCTATAAATTTGTATATTAATTGTGTCTTGAATTTTGCAAAGCTTTTGTATTTTGGCAAAGGACGAATTGTATAAAACTTGGAATGTTATTAAGTTTTTTGTTAAGAGGACTATTGATGAAATTTTTGGCTTTTGGCTTACTATAAATGACCTACTCAGCCTTTGGTTATGGGCTTAACTTTTTTCTAGTTTTCTATATAAATGTAAACAAATAATTAACAAATAAAACAGAGCAATGAGAATAAACAAGATCCCAAGAGTGTTATAAGCTATATCAGCATCAGGAACACAATCGCAAGCATTGAGAGAATTAAAAAATAATGTTAAAAACGTTAAAGAAATTACAAGATAAAAATCAGAAAAACTGGAATTCTTTAGTAGATAAAACATTTGCCATCACACAGCAAATTTAAATGAGATTTACTCCTTACAAACATTGAGCGACATAACAGTCCCACGAAAACAGCTTTAGGACTTGGAAAAATAACCAGAAATGTTAAAAAGAAACCATAGAGGACTAACAGGGGACAAAATAGAAAAACGAGGGATTTTTAGCAAAATACACTCAACAAATTTAAAAGCTCCTAACAAAGAAGAGTCGAGTACACTAAAGTAACAAAAATCCGAAACACCGATACACTAGAGTCGAGAATGTCTCTTAACCTATAAATCTATAGACTGCAAAACATAAGCGAAAAAGGGTAAACTACAAAATAGCAGCAGCCAATCCAGAGATTTACATAAGAAAAAGGATTAAAATTCAACAAAACTCTCTAACCGCTTCATTGCAGACGTTGAAAACTTTTCAAGAGTAAATACTTTAAGCAAATAATATGCACAAAAACTTGTTGTGGACTCCCGGAACCGTTCCCACGATTACATCTTCTGGAAGGAGGAGATTAAGTTACACTTTGACATTTCACTTCAGACCAAGTTAGGGTTTCGGGCTCTCAATTCTCGACGGTAAAACTTATTAACCTAGCAGAAACCCCGCCATCATGACTATTGTAATACCGTAGACGCTGGTCGCTTGAACAAGCCCTGCAACTGCGCGGATCCCTGAACCGGTCGTCCATGTTGCCCTACCCAATAGCAAAACAGCCCCAAATATTTGCAAACTCTCAGTTCTAAGTCTTATATCTCTTAAGGCCTCCATGCTCAAACCCTAAAATATACACGCTCTTAGCAAAGCAAATTTTCAGCCAAGGTTTTCATTGATCAGCTTAAAATCTACACGCTTCACAAAAATTAATGAAATCAGGACGAATTGATGGCCTATCGGCCAAAGGAAAATGCAAAAATAAATAAAAAGTAAAAAATTAATTGCTAACTTAGGTTTGATGCGACGCCTGATTTTTCCGAAATGATAAATGTTTATTCATTTTTAACGAATATTTATACTTATAAATTCCTCCGTATCTCCTTTTCGTCAGTACCTCTTCAAGAATAATAAGAATAAGAAAATTTATTTAAAAGTCCTGAGGAGCCCGATCGGCCGTGAAATTTATAGCCAGACCTTATTTTCAGAGGGGAAAAGATCACATAAATATCGCCTGTCTGCGAAAAAAACTGTTTCAGACGAAAAACATTCACACCATTAACAGAGATATTCAAATAACTATACTCATTCTTGCGAGAAGGAAATGCAGAGGAATTTCTGAGGATGATTAACAACATAAGTCTTCCAACAACAGTACACAAACTCTACTAATGTGAGAATCTAAAAATGATTAAACCCAGAATAACAAATTGCTTCATGATAACATCGGTTGAACTTCTAGAATCTACTAACTAGAATAATGTATACCAGAAAAAACAAGCGTCAAGAATTTACTAACCAAAATTATCAATCTTTTAGGTTAAGTCATAAACGTCCAAGCTGCGGCAAGAGATGAGTGGTGAAGACAATAGGTATAGGAGGCATCGGAAAAACTCATTAAAACCTTCAATTACAGAGTTTGTCCACTACCCCTATACCAAAAGCCTTCTTTCCACGACACATCTGTTACCACCAGCTCCCAGACTTCTTACCGCATACCTGTTACCACCAGCTAACATATTTCTACCTCAGGGCTCACATCGACCATGAACGGATCCAATGAAAGTTAATATACGATAAACAAATGAGATCTGGCTCGCCAATTTATAAAGTTTCCAGCTGAATTCCATGTGAGTTCGTAAAACCCTAGATAGCATGACCTTTGTATGTTGAGAATACAATGTATTTTTTGGGGTGATTGCGGTCTCAAAAAATATATATATATTTTTTATTTTTTTATTGTGATAATTTAGGGGTTAGGAAAGACATTTGAATTGTGAATTGTGAATTGTGAATTGTGAATTGTTGTGGAAGCCTAATGATAAAAGTAATTTTCAAATAAATGATATTTTAAATAAATGTTTAAGTTTAATTGAATTTGTAATAGTGGAAAATATATCTTTTCTTTAGTTGTGAGTATAATGTAATCTAATTGGGCATAGATTAAATTTGGATATTTAATCTAGGTCATGTTTGTGGGTAGTTGTCTTTGTGGTTGTGATATTGATCATTTTAATTGTAAAATCAAAATAAAATATTTAGCTAACTAGCCTCATTTGGAAATCTAATCTAAGATGTGTTTGTGGGTGCAAGGTTGTCTTTGTAGCTATGATATTGATCATTTTAATTACAAAATCAAAATAAAATAGTTAGCTAACTAGCACTATTTTACAATTTGATCCAATGTTGAATTTGCACAAATCTTCACAATTTGGTGTTATGTTCATGTATAAAAAGGCATTTATTGCATTCATTATAATCATTGAAAAATCTAAAAATTGATCACACATCTCTCAATACAAGGACATTCAAGAGAACAATTGTTCGCATTTTGTCACATCTAACCACTCATCCTAGCACATGTGAATCATCTAGCAAATTTGTGTGCATATTTGAAACTTGTTGTTTGTCAAGGTATTTTTAAATCCCACTAGGTTGATAGAAAAACCTTGAGAGTGATAGAGATCATTATTGTTTAGTGCCCTAATTTTTGAAAGTTAACAAGGTAGAATCTAGATTCAAAGCAAGTTTGTAGGCATGAACTAAACCCAAAACATCAAAGTCAATCTAATACAAAGCAAAAAGGAATATTGTGATTATATGGTCCATATATACAACTATTTAGGGTATATCTAGATTATGGGGTGTATAGATCTTAGTGTTTTCATCAATTAACATACATTATTCAATCATGAAGATAAGCAATCCATGTCTTCATTAATTATTATTTATGGCATAACTATAATTGTTAAATATTTGCTCGATCTAACTAGTCCAGTCCACTTTGGCAATGACACTACAATTAATCATTAGGTTTTTTTTACTTGTGTTTATTTACCTAATTTGCCTAAGGAACCTTATTTTTCCTTTTCATTTCAATGAACATTACAACTGTGATTAGGTTTTTCAAATCTGTCATACTTGAGATTTTAGGAAAAATGCATACTTTGTATGTAAAAAATGTACAAGCCATAATGTGTATGCATTATGGGTTAGATTGGGGCTAAAACATAATGCTACATGTTATAATATTTTACAATGCAATAGTGTACTCGTGTTATGTTTTATATTGATTTTGCACAACATAATGCATACCTGTCATATAATGCTAATGTGAGTGCCTTATGTTTTTATTAATTTTGCACAACAAATTGCGTACACAAAAAATTTAATTCTCTGAGCTTAAATTTTGAATGATCTTGTGTATTTATGCTTGTTGAAGTTGATTCCTCAACCCTCCAATTCCCAAAGATCACCAACAATCAAACATTTGTAAACAAAAAAAACAATGAAATTGTTACAATAGCATAAACTCTATTGATTTAAAAAAGAAAACAATAATGAATCATGAATCATACAATAATAATGAATTAATCTTGATTAAAAAATAAAGAAACCCTAGATGAAATCTTAGGTGAAGATAAAATTAGATCATGAAATTTGTTCTAATTGTATGACTCCAAACAAAAAAATGCATGACCTAAATAAGCTTAAGTATGTTAATATAAAAAGGAACCTAATAATTAATTAGATATATTTTTATTCTAACACCCCCTTAAGTTCAACTTAGTGAGTACTCATGTACGAACGAAAAATATCTCTCATACTCATAAAAAAAAAAAAACAAAAAACTCATCGGAAAAAATCTCCTCCAACAAAGAGAAAGGCATGAAAAAGTGAAGAAAGGACTCAAAATGACCCCCAACAATAGTTTCCATCACATATACAATAGAAATCTCCCTGAATAGGAAAGAAAAACATATAGAAGACTATAAGGTTTTGCAATAGGTAATTTTGCAAATTTAAGGAAATGATTGTAAATCATGGTTCCTACTTTTTGTAAATATTGATAAATTCAATGGTACTAGATATGGGATGTGGATGTTGATGAAAGAGATCAATGGTTGTGTGTCTTATAAGAAAAGAAGACGTCTAATGTGTAATGAAGATGATCAAAACTAAATAAGGTGACACAAGAAATCATATGTCTATGACTTGTAGATTCTATCAGTTTGAGCATTTTTGAAGATACTACTACATTACAAATTAATACAAATTACAGAAGATAATAGATGATATCTATCAAAGAAAAAGTATTACTAATAAATAATATCTTAAAACTCAGTTATACTCGTCGAAAATAAAAGATGATTTTATTGCAAACCATTTGAATATTTTTTATTTGATTTTAAATCAACTTACTTCTATAAATGTTAAATTGGAAAAGAAGGATAGAAGTATTTCATTACTTTTCCCTTTATCTATACTTGAAAAAATCTAACTGATGTCTTTAATAGTGGTGTAAAGCCAAAAATGAACAATCTTATTGCTAAATCATTTTAGAGGAAACAAAAAAAGAAAGTCATGAAGGCTCAAAAGATGATTTGTACGTATGACGAACCTCCAAAGAAAAAAGGCAACCTAAAAGAAATAAGAAGACAAATTAATACAAATTAATACAAATTACAGAAGATAATAGATGATATCTATCAAAGAAAAAGTATTACTAATAAGTAATATCTTAAAAGTCAATTATACTCATTGAGAATAAAAGATGATTTTATTGCAAACCATTTGAATATTTTTTATTTGATTTTAAATCAACTTACTTCTATAAATGTTAAATTGGAAAAGAAGGATAGATTATTTCATTACTTTGCCCTTTATCTATACTTGAAAAAATCTAACTAATGTCTTTAATAGTGGTGTAAAGCCAAAAATGAACAATCTTATTGCTAAATCATTTTAGAGGAAACAAAAAAAGAAAGTCACGAAGGCTCAAAAGATGATTTGTATGTATGAATAGCCTCCAAAGAAAAAAGGCAACCTAAAAGAAATAAGAAGACAAATAAATATAAGTATAAAGGATATTGAAAAATGCCAAGGAAGAATAGAATAAAGTGTTCTGGCAAAAAAGGATATGTCGAGAAGGAATGTAGAGAAAAAAAAAAATCATTTTTCCATAGAAAAGTCCTTTAACGATGGTGAAGATGATGTTTTATTTAATTGTGTTAAAATCATAAGTGATGATGCTTCCATATGACTCCTTAAATTCTACATATACAACTTATGATGAAGAAAAGGTTTTTTTTGGAAACAATAGTACTAAGTGGATTGAGAGGTTTTCCTTGAAGATAATAGTATCAAGTGACTTGTTGATAAAGGAAACATACAATTATGTTTCAACAATGAAAGAGTTATAACATTGTATCAAGTTTAGCATATTCTAATTCTTACGAAAAATTACCACGAAAATCAAGTATATGTGATGCAAGGACTTTTGAAGGTCATAACTTTTGACCTGAGGATTCAAGTGACTTGAAATTTCACATGGAGGGGCGTCTCAAAGAGTTGAGTCCAACCCCAATTGAACTTGTTTGATTGGAGCACATTTTGACACTATTTTTAGAGTTGTTTTCAACTGTCTAAAGCCTCAAAATGAAGTTGTCATGTTTTTCTAGTAGTTTCCAAATTTGGCAATTTTTTTCAACTGTTTTCATACGATTAGAAGTTTTTAGTACAACATTGGTTTTACTTTAGTTAGACTCGAAGAATTTCCAAGTTCGACAACCAAATGAGTAAACATGTAATATTACTAAAAATAGATAGATTTTTAGGAGGGATTTTTTACTAATTAGGAAATATTTTTAGTTGGAGAAGACAAGATGGAGATGAAAAGAAATTCTTATGTAATTGAATTGTTTACTATCAATTTAATAAAAATCTTTAGTTACATCAATATGGCTACTACACATCTCCAAATAAACAATTTGGCTATAAAAACTCAAACTCAACACATGCATTAGTTTTGATTGTAGGACCATTATAATCAAATGTAAAATTCAAAATGTTATTTGTTTAGCCAAAAACCCTATGTACTATACTTGTAGTGAGCATGTTGAGCATGTTGATGTATAATGTTTACCTTTTTCAAGAAATATTTGAGAATGACAAGGTCTCATTAAAAAGATCAACACTTGAATAATATTGTAGATGTATTTACGAACCAATGACCATGGAATAATTCTTTTGGTGAAAGAATGCCATAGGCCTTAATACTTGTACTTAATTGTATCCAAGAGAGAGAAAATGAAGATTGTTATTCCATGAAAGCTATCTTGACTAAGAGACCTTGGCTTGAACTTTAAACATCTTTAATGTAATATCTTAGAAATATATATTTTTTACAATTTCAATGAATATAAAAATAAAATGAGATAAGAGTTGATGAAAATCCAAGATCGGTTGGTTTTAAATTAACATCAACTTAAAACAAGATACCTTGAAGCATAGAACACAAAATATGCATGACTGTACTGGTTATAAGCACAAAGAAAATGAAGAAATAGAGCCGTTTTCCTGCTCATGTTTTACTAGAAATCACGTACTCCTAACCATCTGACAATTTTTGGGGAATACTAAACAAAGAAATATGTTCTGGTCAGGAAACAAGCCTAGAAGGTTACACCTAGAGCGGTTCAAACAATAGAAATGTCACTCTAAAATCTCATAGAGTTGGGATGAGTGACGTTGGTCAGCAAAAATATTGATTTCTTAAAAAACAAAATAAGCCAGCTTATAAAATCGTCGAATCCCCCTGTAATATCTTCGGCCATAGATGGAGTGAGGAAAAGTGGTGAATGGATGAACAGTCCTTTGCCCTGTGTTAAAAAAGACAATTAATTACAAAGAGAACATTACAAGTGAACATGGCAATAAGCTCTTCTTCATTTTATGTCACACTTTAAAAATGGCATAGATGAAAATTAAGGCATATAATATGTTTTTCCAAGCGATTGCGAATTAGTACAAGAAACTTCATTCGCTAAAGAGCTCTGTGGTTGAGCGCGTGGCATTCTAGATAACTATTTTGACATGTTCTCAAACGCATGATCTTGCGAGTAGTTTAACTATGAGGCTTACAATGGTTCCAATACTAGGAATATAAGAGTAATCTGCCCAGTTATCGTTTTAATCATACGAAAATGAATAAATATTTATTTCCCCAATTTGAAATCTGATTAGGAAGCAACTGCCGCTCAGGACTCGACTGTTGAAAATGCTTCTGGAATGCCTGAGATGATTGTTGCCCTAGGGGACTCAAAGAGTAATCTGACCATGGTGTAAAGGCTTTGGCATTGATCGAGTATAACATGACAGCATTCCATGAATAGATGGTAGTTTCCCTTCTGGATTAGAATATCCTTGAACTAATCCATTGGATCTATAACAAAGACGGATAAAAAACCAAAGTTGAGAACATTACATGATAATATACGGTTCCCTAAAACTTTACAATATATTTTACTCTGTTAGTTTTGCTAGGCATTGGGTAATAGCTTTCATGTTAAATGTTTATCTGCTCCTGCCATTAATGTCTTTTCATAAATGTGTGTTTGTGTACAATCAGCACCTGTGGAACAAACTATCCAATCTACATAGAGCCTATGAACTTACAATAGCCAGAATTGAGTTTTACCAGAAAGTTGCACAAGTGTCAAACTTTTATTGGCCACTAGCCTAAGGTAGAACACGGCCCAATGTGAATCAAGCCTTTCATTAAGTGCTAGGTCTAATCACTTTGCTGGTGTCCAACAGAATTGAAAGTAACATGAACCGTGTGAGTTTGCCTCTATAACTAGGCATATAGACGTTCAATATCATTTTGTTAGTGACATGATGGATAATTAAGTGTTTGTTAGAAAAGTTGACACCTCGGATACTGTTGTGGATTTTCTAACCAAGACAATTAGCACCAAAAAAATTGTTTAGTGCAGAAAGGCTATGGGAAGTTGATCATAGTTGTAAGCTCTTATGCAATATACTTGTAACCCTAGCAAGCTTTTCTATATGAATGTAGCTTATTTTTAAAAAATTGCAGAACGCAGAACAGATATGACTATATTTAATTACAGTAAAAACTGATTGTAAATTTCTCTGCCAGTGAAAGCAAAAATCATTCACTTGCATATTTCCAATTCATTGAATCCAATTATATCAATTGATTAATAGAATAATACTTTCATTACAACTGGGGTGAAAACCTAATAAGATCCATTACGATCAGAACCATCCAATCTCAATGCTTCCAGCATGTAACTCTGTCTATGAATGCATCCGTCCCAACCAAATCTGCAAAGATAACCACTGTTTGCTACCAACCACTTAGTCATGGATGTTTACTACACTGCTCATTACTAGGAGATTTGCTAATGTTCTATTACATAGGACAACCAAAGAGGTTTGACAGTGTAAAAGTTAAAACCAGATAGATTTGGTAACTTGAGCCAAAACAAATTCTTAAAAACTCTCTCCATGCACAATGTAAGAACAAAATAAAAGAACACTGAACAGAATCTTTATAATGAGTTAAAATAGGATGGCATCTCATCAAAATTCTAAGCTGGAACATCTGATAGATCATTGCATTGAGAGAAGCAAAAGAACTTTAGCCATCATGAGCTATATTCCTTGCAGTGTAAATGTACCAAAGTTCTAAAATCAATTCACTGATAGAAGAACTTTATCTTCTCACTAATCAATGGAAACATCTCACCAAAATCATAAACAATATAGTTGAAACAAAGTCATTTTCTGCCGAATGTAAAGGCTTTCAGCAAAATGTATTTTTTTACATTCAGTAGAAAATGATTATTCCCTAAAATGTAATAACAAGCTTTTGCAGAGCCTTCTGTCACTCTGGAATTTCTCTATTAATTGTGTCTTGAGTTTTGTAAAGCTGTTGTAGTTTGACAAAGGATGGATTGTATAAAACTTTCAATGTTATTAAGTTTTTTGTTAAGAGGACCATTGACGTAATTCTTGGCTTTTGGCTTGCTATAAATGAACTACTCCGCCCTTGGTTATGGGCGTAGCTTTTGTCTAGTCTTCTATAGAAATGTAACCAAATGAATAACAAAAAAACGACGAAGCAATGAGAATAAACAAGACCCAAGAGTGTAATAATTTATACCAGCATCAGGAACACAATTTTTGCAAGATACAAAACAACGATACCCCTTGAGAGAATTCAAAATGGTGTTTAAATATTACATAAATTACAAGATAAAAGAGCAGAAAAATCTGGAGTTCTCTAGTAGAAAAAACATTTGCCATAAATTCATATAGCAAATTTAAATGCTCTTTATTCCTTACAAACATTGAGTGAGATAACAGTCCCAGGAAAACAAAACTAGGCCTCGGAAAAATAACCAGAAATATTCAAAGAGAACATAGAAGAATAACAGGGGAGAAAACAGAAAAACGAGGGTTTTTTCAGCAAAATGCACTCAGGAAATTTAAAAGCTCCTTACAAAGAAGGGTCGAATATACAAAGAGAGCAAAAATCCGAAACGTCGTTACAGTATAGTTGAGAATGTCTCTTAACCTATGAATCTATAGACTGCCAGATATAGGCAACAAAGGGTAAAAGAACCACAGAATTGTAGGAGCTAACTCAGAGAGGCCAGAGAAAATCATATTTAGAAAGTGATTCTAAATTTGTGAAGATAATGAATAGATTACATTATGAAAAAGGATCAAAATTCAACAAAATTTCCAAACCACTTCATTGCAGACGTTGAAAAGGGGATAACATCACCAGAGTGAATACCTTTGGCAAATAATGAGCACGGAAAGTTGTAGTTGTGGACTCCAGGAAGCAATCTAAGTTTCCATAATTAAATCTTCTTGAAGAAGAAGATTAAGTTATACTTTGGCATTTCTGTTCGGAACAAGTTCGGTTTTCGGGCTCTCAATTCTCCACGACAGACTTATCAACCTTCCTGGCAGAAACCCTGCTATTATTACTATTGCAATACCGTGGCCGCTGAGCCTGTGAATAAGCCCTGCAACTGCACGGATCCCTGAACCGTTAACCCATGTTGCCCTGCCCCAATAGTAAATCAGCCACAAATATTTGCAAAATCTCGGTTTTAAGCACTTATATTTCTCAAGATATCGACGCTAAAACCCTAAAGATACACGCTCTGAGCAAAGCAAATTTTCAGCCCAGGTTTTCATTGATCAGCTTAAATTTGTACGCTTTAAAAAAAAAATGAAATCAAGACGAATTGATGGTCTATCGGCCAAAGGAAAAAAGCAGAATAAAGTAAAAATTAAAAATTAAATGATGAACTTAGGTTTGACGCGCCGCCTCTTTTCTTCCGAAATGATGAATGTTCGTTCATTTTTAACCAATCATTATCCTCATATATTCCTCAGCATCTCCTACTCGTGAGTGCCTCTTCAAGAATTTAAAGAAAAAGAAAATTTATTGAAAACCCCTGAGAGCGAGGTCGGCCGTGAAATTTATAGTCAAGAATTATTTTCAGACGGAAAAGGATTACATAAGTATCACCTATCTGCAAAAATATTAGTTTCAGACGTAAAACAGTCACGCCATTGACAGAGATATTCAAATAACTTATACGCATACTTGCGAGAAGGAAATGCAGAGTAATTTATGATAATGATTAACACCATAAGTCTTCCAACAAAGGCACACAAACTGTACTAATATGAGAGACTAAAAATGATCAAACACGAAACAATAACCGATTTCATGAAAACATCAGTTAAACTTCTAGAATCTAGAAACTATAACCATGCATACCAGAAAAAAACAAGTGTTGGGAATTTACTCAGCAAAATTATGAATATTTTAGGCCGAGTCATAAACGTCCAAGCTGAGGTAAGAGATGAGTGGTGAAGACAATAGGTATAGGAGGTATTGGAAAAACTCATTAAAACCTTCAATTACAGAGTTTGTCCAATACACCTATACCAAAAGCCTTCTTTCCACAACACATCTGTTACCACCAGCTCACATACTTCTTCCCTTACATCTGTTACTACCATCTAACTTATTTGTATCTCGAGGCTCATATCAGCCATGAACAGATCCAATGAAAATTAATACACGATGAAGAAGTGAGTCCCGGCTCGCTTACTTATAAAGTTTCCATCTGAGTTTCATGTAAGTTCCATCTGAGGTTCATGTGAGTTTCCATCTGAGTTTCGTGTAATTTCCATGTGAGTTTCATGTAATTTCCATGTGAGTTTCATGTGAGTTTCCATCTGAATTTCATGTGAGTTTCCATCTGAATTTCGTGTAATTTCCATGTGAGTTTCATGTAAGTTTCCATGTGAGTTTCATGTAACCCTAGATAGCATGACATTTGTATGTTCAGAATAAAATGTACTTGTCTCAAAAAATTTAAAAAACCTTTATTTGTTATGATAATTTAGGGTTAGAAAAGACATTTGAAAGACTTGTGAATTGTTGTGGAAGCGTTTATCATGATTACACATTCGTTTTGAGTGTAATTCAATTTTATTGGGCATATATTCAATTTGGATAAATCTAACTTAGGTTGTAAGGTCGTATTTTCAATTGTAATATTGTTTTTTTTAATTGGAAAATCAAAATAAAATATTTAGCTAATTAATATTATTTTACAATTTGGTCTCATCAACTTTGCATAAATCTTCACAATTTGGTGTTATGTTTTTGTATAAAAAGACATCCATTGCATTTAGTATAATCATTGAATAATATAGAAATTGATTACACATCTCTCAATATAAGGACATTTAAGGATTAATCATTTACATTTTCACATATCTAATCACACTCATCCTAGCACATGTGAATCATCTAGCAATCATTCTAAAATTCATGTGCATATTTGAAGCTTGTTATGTATCAACATATTTTTAAATAGCACCAGCGTGATAGAAAAACCTTGAGAGTGACAAAGATCATTATTGCTAAGCAACCTATTTTTCAAAAGTTAACAAGGTAGAATCTAGAGATCAAATTTGTAGATACAAAGCAAGTTTGTAGACTTGAACTAGGCCCAAAACAACGAAGTCAATCAAAGGGGATATTGTGATTCTAGTCCATATACACATTTATCTATGACATGCCCAGATTATGAGGTATATAGATCTCAATATCGTCATCAATTAACTTACATTCTTCAATCGTAAAGCTAAGTAATATCTATCTCTTCATTAGTTATTGTTTATGGCATGATTATACTTGTTTGATATTACTTGATCTGAGCCACTTCACTCCACTCTAGCAATTGCACTACATTTAATCATTAGGCTGCTTTTTACTTATTACATTTATTTAACTAATTAGCTAAAGGAACGTTATTTTTCATCTTCATTTCAGTGAAGCTAACAAACTTACCCAACCTTACAACCCTAATTAGGTTTTTCAAATATATCATTTAATTTATTTTTTTTATTTTTCAAATCTAATTTACTAATAGCCTTTAGACCTTCATTGATTTATCTTTTTTCTAGGATTTGGTGATTGAATTAGTTGTTGGTCCTTGTGCTCAATAACCACCCTTGACTTAACCTAAGGCTTACATTTTAAGCATGATTTTAGACTTGATATAGTTTTGATTTTTGTCAATTTGTTACAGATCTTAATCTTCATTATCCTTGCATTTCATGTTTAGGGTTTAGGGTTGCATTGTGAAACTTAATTTTCCCACCCTCCTACCCTAACTTTGTATTGCATTGTGACACCTATTAGGGTTTATTCTTTGGCTAATATGCATGCATTTATTTTAGACTTTGACATGTCCTTAATTTACTCATGCAATTTTATGCTTTCAACATGAATGCAATTTATTTACCATTAGAGATCCTTGGTTCATTTGCTCGCTCTTTTAATGATGATCATCTGTCTTATGACATCAATGATCATTCTTTTAGCAAGGAATCATTATGTGTCTTTCCCATTCATGACAAGAGCATGCCATTCATCTTTACTTTGTTATGATAACATAGACTCAGGTGATCTTGATGTATTACTTAATTTTGTAGATGATGGTGATGATGACCTTTGTGATAGTCATTGAAATGAGCTCCAAAAATTTTAGGGTTGAAACTAGTGAATCAACAATTTTTTGAGTCTAAGAAGTATCTTGGAACCAAGGGATGCTAGAAAGAGGAAATTGGGGGGAATCCCAAAGAGGGAGCTGGGACTAGGACTAAAGAAGGAAAAAGGACCAAGGACCAAAACATAGGAGGGATCTAGTATGGGGGGAACTAGGGACTTGGGGTGTGGGAGATGGAATATGAGGGTAAAAGGTCCCTCTTTGATTTTGAGGTCTAAAGGGACATGTCTATTGGGATCCAAAGGAGATATTGAAATTAGAATGAGGAAATAATGAGCATAGAGACTAGGGCTTAGGGAAGACTTGGCCCCAAGGAATTAGTGACAAAGTTTGGGGTTTCTTCAAAGTTTTTACCTTCAAGGGGAGTGGGAGATAGCAGGATTAGGAGTTGAAACAAGTTGAGGACCTAGGAAGAAAACAAAGATACCAAGTTTATAGGGAGGTTCAAATTCTTAGGGAGCTTCGAGGAAGGAGAAAATAGTGGGAACCAAAGTGTGGGGAGGATTTGGATGAGGGAAATGGTGTCAAAGTTTGGGGTTCACCCATAAGCCCAAGGCTCAATGGAGAAGATAATGAATTGAGGATCAAGACATCAAAGGGATTGGGAACAAGGCTTATTGGGTACCCAAATAAGGGTAATCCTAAAAGTTTTGATGCCAAAGGGAAATAAAAATCAGTTAAAGTTTTAAAGTCTCAGGGTAATAGAAAAAGGGAAGAGACACTCTGAATTTCCAATGGAAGGGGAAACATAAGGTAAATAGTTAAGGTTTCAAGGAGTGGCGGGAAGGCATATCAGGTACCCAAGGAAGTAAAGACCTGAAACTCTTATGCAACAAATTACTTAACACAAAGCATTGAGGTTTCAAGGGGATGAATGAATGGATACTCAAGTAAGAGAAACCCTGAAATCTTGAAATCCTAAAAAACAAAGATAAATGGCCCAAAAACATCTCACCCTTCAAAATAGCCTTGGTTTAATACATTAATAAGTATATGGGTGATGAATGAGATAAAACCTATACAAAATTTGACCCAGGAAGACCCATTAACAAACATCCTAGTTTGGTTATCTATGATGGGAATAATAAGGCCAAAAGTGCACAATGGACAAGGACTCAACCACTTTTATAAAATTGAGGCCCACTAATTTGGGCACTAATAATGGCTTTGATTAGGGACGTGTGCCTGTTGTAGGGAGAACAAAAATCTAACTATCTTTAAGAGGTAGACCAAAATGGGGGAACCAAAAGAGATTGATACAAACACACTTTTTCATGACCAAATAGGGATAATGAATACACAAACACACATAACATATGCAAGACACTATAAATATAAGTTGGGACAACAACTTACAATGAATAAAATAGATGGGAAAGAGGCTCAAAGATATTGCTACAAATAAAACTTACAAACATTTTTAAGTTAGACCTTATAAGAAGACCCATGGTATAAAGCCATAGAAAAACTACTATAGCTTCTTGCCTCTATCAAAGATAAGTTTGTTGAAGGAATTGACCTCCCTCAATCCATTATTTCCTTTTCCACCTAGCAACAAGTAAAGCCTTATCCCTACATGCATCAACCTAATAACATTGCCTAAGAAGTGAAGAATACTTTCACTTTCAATATTACCACTATAGGAAAGTCATAAATAATATGTGTGGGACCTATTCCATAATACATCATTCATGCACATAGCAATGAGTGTATAAAATTAGCGATAGGTCAATAGAAAAAGAATTGAAATTCATGGAAGAAAGAAAATTGTCCTCACTCATGGATGCATTTTATTCATACCTAATGATCTCTTATTGAATTGAGGCAAAATCAAATGCCTCCAATTCACATGACAAATAAAATTATGCCTAACTAAAACTTTGATTTTAACACAAGGAAGGAAACCATTTTTTATTCCAAATTGGAATGACTTAAGCTTAGGCACACTATCAAGTTGTGAAACAAGTTAATTTTCAACTTTGTATATATGTGTTGTTGCTTAGCATTGCCATCACTTGTATACTAGACCTATATAAAAGGACTCCAACTCAGACATACAATTACCCATAACATTAAAAGCTACACCTTCATTTACAAATCCTTATAGTTAGAATTATCTCCCTTAAACTCTAGGACAATATCTAGTTAGCATATCTAATTTGTACATATATAAAAATATTATTCAATAGATAAATCATGAACATGAATCAATTTGCAATTCAAACTATCAGCACAAAAATCACTTTCATGAGATACATTAGGAGAAGAACTAAGTTCTTTAAATTGTCTCTTTATTTTAAGTTTTCTTGGCAACATATTATGTCATTTATGTTGTTGAAAATAGACCTATGACATTTTTTTTATTTCACCATTATTGCAATAGAATTTGACCCAGTTGAAGCACACTCCATATGAGGAAGACAAGTATTGCACCAAATAAATAGGTTATCATATGTTTCCACATGATCATCATCTTCACAATATTCAAGGGCAAGGTATTTACATTGAAAATAATTTGTTGCATTAACATTTATTTCAAATTTTTTATATCAAGTATAACCATGTATAATTCATTGTCATAAACACACATTAGTAGCTTCAACATCATAACTAGAGACAAAAGAGGGCAATAAATTAAACAAGAAACTAACTTCTTGTTCATCCTTTACATCACCAACATTTTCACACTCTATATGATCAGTCTCAAGATTTCCATTTGAATATCATTTGTGCTCAACTCTTCCTCTTTGTCCAAATAGCTATAATAAACAATAGGGTGATGTACCTCATTCGCATATTGAAGGTCAACATAAATTTCATCATTGCAACTATCTACTATTGGCCTATCCAATTGAAGGTAGGTGCAAACATTATCTTCATTATTTGTATTGCTATTATATGATGTAACAACATGATTTTCTACTTGTTTAACATTGTATTTACCATGTATGTTACCTCCATTTGGTTGTTACTGTTAGAAACCTAATCCTCATCATTCACACTTGTTTGTGATTTTTTTTTACAATGTAATCATCCCACTTTCTTCAATGCAATCAAGAAATACATAAGTCTATTGCATACTTATCAATTTAAAATATTTATGCACTAAACTTAAAGGTAGCATCATTGTATTCAAAAAATATTTCAATTCAAGCATGTGTATTACATCTAAAATAATGTGGAGAGAAAATTCAATGGTGAAAGGTCCCTTCAAGTGTCTAGGATTTGAAGGCACATGGTTATTGGGCTCTAGGGTAGGATTGAAATTGAATGAGGAAATAATGAGCATGGAGAGTGGGGATTGGGGAAGACTTGACACTAAGGAATTGTTGCCAACTTTTCTAAGGTTCCTCTAGATTTTTGAGTGCTATGGGGAATAGGAGATAAAGTAGAGTCAATCATTAGAATAAATTGAGGGTCAAGGAACAAGATGGAGGTGCTAGGTGCACACAAAGGTCTTGAGTTTGAAGGGAAATTGGGGGAAGGAGAAAACAATGGGAACTAGGCTGCATAGAGGACATGGCACTAGGGAAATGGTGTCAAAGTATAGGGTTCAATTGCAGGCTTGAGGCCAAACGAGGAAGAGAAGGAATTAGGGATTGAATCATTGAAGGGATCTAGAGCAATGCTTACTAGGTACTTAGATAAGGGTAATATTGAAAGTTTGGTGTTAAATGAAAGGTGAAAGGACTCAAGGTTTCGTAGATTGAGGGGAATAGGAAAAAGATACTCAAGGAAGGGAATCCCCACAAATTTGATGGAAGGGGTGACATAAGGTAAATGGTCAAGGTTTCAAGGGCTGGGGGTAAGACATCTTGGGTACTTGAAGAAACAAAGGCCTAAAACTCAAATGAAACAAAGGACTTAACACAAAGGATCAAGGTTTTAGGGAGATGAATGAAAAGGTACTCATATAAGAGAAACCATAAAATTTTAAT
Source organism: Sequoia sempervirens (assembly GCA_007258455.2). Lineage (NCBI taxonomy): Eukaryota > Viridiplantae > Streptophyta > Pinopsida > Cupressales > Cupressaceae > Sequoia > Sequoia sempervirens. Next base: position 331,746,657 of record VDFB02281492.1, read on the forward strand.
CAGAAAAACCAAAGAGAAATGACCCAAAAACATCCCACTCTTAGAATATTTTTAAACTTTTACAATTAATAATACACTAATATGTGCATGGGGATGAAAGAGACAACACCTATGAAAATTTTGACCAAGGGAAACCCATTAGGAAACATCTCAAATTGGTTATCTATGATGGGAATAACAAGGCCAAAACTACACAAAGGGACAAGGACTCAACCACTTTTATAAAATTGAGAATTTCTAATCTAGACACTAGTAAGCTCCATATGACCATTTTATACTAACTCCCATAAATCTTGTGAAATGAATAGGTTTTAATTTATATACTACAAAAATCATAAATTAGTACTAGCTACCATATTTCTCTCACAAAATTAGAATTCTAAATAGCCATCACTCTTCAAATAGTTTTATTTTTATTAATTTCATCTTTTGTACATAAAATTCACTCACATCACCTAGAAGAAACACTCACCTCTTTGCTGAAAATTAGATTATTTATCTAGAATTCTACCTTGGTTATGATTAGAAAAAACTCTAGTACCAATTGTTGGATTTAAGAAAATAAAGAGAAAAATAAAAGACTAGATATTTTTTATCATATTCATCATTGCATAAAAATTAATATTTCAACATGCAATTTTTTGAAAAATAAATCAAAATTGAGTAGCCAAATTGTTACAACAATATATTTTTATCATTTATTAAATCTGATACATACAGTTTAAATATACTGTGCATATATCATAAAGATTCTAGATCAAAATGGCTAGTTCAAAAGGAGTATTTCAACTCCATGAAGTGACTATAGTAGTGGAAGAGAATATATAACACCCAACAAATAATATTTACTCTTTGATAGTACATACAAAAATATAAGACAAAAAGAATAGTGCAGCCAATAAGAAGAGTGGGTATAAGAAAAATGCCTCAAAAGAGAATTTATTTTGGCATGTAACATTGCAAGCACATAGAGAGTATATGTATCTACAAGGAGGCAAAAAAAGATTACATTTTTAAAATAAATGTCAATATATTTACAAACAATCGTAAAAGGTGGTAGAAAATTTTAAAAATGATTTATATCACCTAGAAAATGGGGTACTACATGGCATAAAAAGGTGAAGTTGTTAATCATTAATACCTTCAAATTGATTGTCAATAGCTAATTAAGGCTTAAAAACCAAATCCATCCACAATGCCAAGAGGCAAGCTAGGAGAGGTCAGCTAAATGGAGGTCCCACATAAAATTGAAGAGTTAACACCTTGATGGTGGATTTGAATCCTAGAAAAAATTAGGGTAAATGAAACTTTCGCATTCAGTAATCAGTTTGTACCAAAATTTATTTGAAAAATTTCTTCAAGAGATTTGAAGTCAAAATGAGCCCAAAATGTCAAAAGGTTGTAGCTCAATTAGTTGAGCACAATTGATGAGGATGATGATATGTAATATAGATGTCATCCACCAAGGTTCAAACCCCTAAAGGCATGTTTGGGCCAGGTTCAACACCTAGGTGACTTTGACAAACTAGATCCCCCTACATGTTGTTGCTTAGTTGAAGGCAACTTTTGGTTTAGATGTATGCTACCTCAATTTTTTGTAATCCACTATATAAAGGTAGAGATGTCGATATCTATGTAATTCAACTTGTTTCCATAAAAAATGAGCCCAAAATCATATTCAAAACTAGTTAGTGGTCTTTCTAGGTTTAACAATTGATCATTTTGCTTAGAATTTGTAAATATTTTTTCTTGGTGAAGATGATTGGAAAGATTACATGCCATGTGATTATTTTTTGTAATTCAATATAATCTTCATGTATTGTGGAAATCTATTATCACTAATTCAATATTTTATTAAACCTTGTTAAATGTATTTTAGGTATGAATTAAACATGGTGTAATTTGTGACCTCAAATAAACACTCCAAATTTCCCAAGGTTTACCATAGTAATGTAAACCTAGATTTCAAAAAAGGAAAATTAGGTTAAGATTAATTTTCAAGTTTGGATTCAATTCAATTTAATAATTATATTTTAAAACTGTATTTAGTTATGATGTACAAATATGGGTGAATTCAAATAGAACCCTAGTATTATATTCTTTTTGTTCAAGATTTTTTTAAATTAGACCCTCATTAAATATTAGAATATCTCAAAACCATATGAAGAAACCAATGAGTATCACATGGTAAGAAAAATGCTAAGAAACTTGATGGTCATAAGTATTATAGTCAAAGATTTAAAGGTCAATAAAATTGAAATTAACCCAGTCCTTAAAATTGTTAATCAAAATTTAGTTACTTGGTGATCCAAGTAATATGATTATTAAAATTTAGACTGACAAGGAACTCATTAATTAGATATAGATTAGCAAGGAAATTGTAGATCTTCTATAAAGAGATGACTTGAAATAAGTTGTTTCACCACCTTCATGTGTCAAACAACAATTATATGTATATTTCTTGTTTATTTTTATGTACAACAAGATGATTACTAAAATTATATTATATTATTTTAATATTATTGTTAGTTTCAATCCAATCCAAAATGTTAGCAGTTTATTATGGGAAACAATATTATTGTAATGGTAAAATTTTGTATATCTATTTTAATTTTATTTAGTTTTATGTTTATTTTGAGCCTTGGAGGTAATATTTTAGTATATATAGATAGTGATTAATGGTATAGTATTTTGCAAAGTTGGATTCATTTCCCTAGTTTATTTATTCATTTACACTCACATATCTATATATGGTAACCTAGCCCTATCCTATACATTTACATACACATTTATACATCCACCTTATCTACCTATTTATCATATTTATCTATGCACATACCTCCAAATAACCATTTTCCACTTGTATTGGATCATTATCATATTTTGGGACAAGTCCATGGTCATAGGGACAACCTTGCAATCACCAATTTATCCTATTCCATTTTAAAAATCAGTCAAATTTTGGCCAACCCCTTCATCCTTCTACTTGGAGTTGACTAAACAAATGTTTGACATGATTTGATGTTATGTACTAGTAATTAAATACATTTAATGCATTCATTCTAATAAAAAAGGAAATCATTAAAAAAGTAAGTAATCGTTCATTCTAGAAAGCAACTAACAATGACATATTCAATTTGATGTGATAAAAGAAGTAAAGAATCTATATATTTAGGCATTTGCATTCTATTTTTAATATTGTTCAATTTCCATATATTGATTTAGAAAAAAGATTCTTTTGACATAATGAGAATACTTTAAGGTATATTTAAATGCTATCGAGTCTTAAGGAATTCAAAAAGAGCATAGCAGAAGGTCACATATTAGATGAATTTATAGAGTAGAATGTCACGTCGTCGGAATGAATATAGAACTCAAGTTCAAATTTGTGATCATGAATTTATCTCAAACCCACAACCTTCTCTTCTAACCAAAACACAGATCCAACAAAAACTTCTATCTTACCAACAAAGTGCTAGTGTAAATGAGGTGTTTAACCTAATTGGTTCATCAACTAGGTCATATGCACACTAGTTACATAGTGTAAGAATTGGCTATGAAGGTAACCACCCAAGATCTAAAGGCCTAATAGAAAGCACAAGCATAAGAGAGATAGAATAATATGACAAGAATAGACTGTATTCTTATCAATGAATGCAAATATGATGAGCAAAGTACAGGAGACCCCGAATCTCCAAAATGGCAATCTAAAGGCACTCAAATGGCTCGATTACCATGTAAGAACTGGCTATGAAGGTAGCCACCCAAGATCTAGAGGCCTAATAGAAAGCACAAGCATAGAGATAGAAATAATATGACAAGAATAAACTGTATTCAATGTCAATGATATGATAATGATTGTGATTATGATTGATTACAAATGAGAGATACCCTTGGTTATATAGCCAAGGTGAGATGCAAGATGTCATAGGATTATGACAAGTGTCTTAATCATATGACATGAGACAACTAATCACACTTACCTAGGTTCACATGTAGTAGTTGTCAAAGGATAAGATAACAACTAATGACAACTAACACCTTCTAGAAAGATTCCTTCCTATGACCTAAGTAAACTTAACTTGTGTAAATAAGTCCCCTAGTAATGAACTAACAGGTACAAGACTTTATTTACACCAACATAGGTTACAAATAAGACACTCATCTTAGTGAGACATAGGATAGAATTCAATTCAATTTAATTGGATTTCAAAAAAGGAAAATGTGTTGATTTCGCTCCATCCAAATTTTCCAAAGAATAAAAGAAGGACCAATTTCTCATGCCTCCATAAGGAAGGTTGTGAAATCTTAGGGTTGAACCATATTAACCCAAGACTCTGATAAGGAGATATATCTAGAATTGTAGATCTATTCTAGATATTCCACAATAAGCTCTAGATCATTGCAAAGAAGGGACATTGAAAAAAATGTGGTTAGTAGATTATTCACAGTTGCTACAAAGGATACAAATGGAAGGTCCTTGTAATCTTCTTTTACTAATCTTCTTCCAAGTAGAGAATTATTTTTGGTTTAGTAGCCACATGAATAAGTTAAATTTTGGCCAGTTAATTTTATTTTGAATTATCCTCCACCAAGGAGAAATACAATTCACTTCTTTCCATTTCTATACAAAATAATATCCAAGAGTAACAAAATAAACTCCTTTAGTGTCACAACCCCAAGAAAGAGAATCTAGATCTTCTGGAGAACAACAAGTGAAATTGGAAATAATAGATGCAAGAATATCTCAATCTTCTAAAGAGCCCTATGGTAGGCCAGCTCAAGAGATCTCACCAATGATAGACCAAAAACCTCCTTGGGGGAATAAAGTACTTGAAATTAACAAATCTTGACCATCTTGCCTCTAAGAAAACTTTACTCAAAGGATAAATTTAGGGAAAAGAAGAGAGAATAAGAGGGTTTTTATCCTAGGAGTCAATATAGAATAAATCATTATTTACCTTATTAGTCAGAGAGGACCCTCTTTTAATCATGCTCTAAATAATGAGCCCTTTCTTAGTCAAATATATTTGCAAAATATCCTTATCCTCCACTCCTCTCAAATACTCAAAGCTGAGAATTATTTCCCAAGGTTGATTTATATTTTTGCACCATCACTGATATAATTTAGCTACTAAGGCCTAACTATTAAGCTTAAATAGCACAAGTCCAAGCCCTCTACTATCTTTTGGTTTGAAAACCTAGTCCTAGCTCAGAAGACTCTGTTTCTAGAAATCCAAACTTCCTACCCATAATAACTATCTACACAAAGCATCAAACTCCTTAAGAAAACTAATAGGAGGAGATAAAATTAAAATCCTGTAAAAAGGAAGAGCCTACAAGACCGATTTTAGAAGAGTCAATCTTCCAAAAAAGGATAACCACTAAAAGGACCAATCAAATTTGACCCTTAAATGAAGTCTATCCATAATCTTCCTCCAATGAAGTTTATTAAGTATTCGCAAAGATAGAGAGATTCCCAAGTGATCCACAAGAAGTTGTCCAATCTAAAAGTAAAGAATATCAAAAATTATGTGTTGAATAGGCTCAAGCATGTTGAAGAATAAAATACTATATTTATCTTCATTGATTTGTTGACTAGAAGTAGATAAGTATATACATAAAAAAAAATTGAAATTAAAAGCCTCAATTTTAGCTAGTCCCATTAGAGATATGCCATCCACAAACTGAAGGTGGGTTTGGGACTCCATATTTTGAGCCCAATGTCATTGTTGAATAAGACTATTTTCTTTATGATGCTTCAACAATCTACCTAGAACTTCAACCAATAAACTAAATAAATAAGGAGACTAAGGATGTCATCTAAGTCCTCGAGAAGCTAAAAAGAGGTTTGAAGGAATAATATTAATCCAAATAAAGAATGAAGTTGAGGTTACATAGCTCATAACCCAATAAAGAAACAAAGAAAAAACCAAAATCCAATATGACGTGTCAAATGAATGACCATCTAACTCTCTCATAGGATTTAGACATATCAAGCTTAATGAACATGACTTTTTCTTTAGATTTTGACATAGAATGGTAGCTTGAACTGCAACAACTATAACATCTAAGATTTAATGCCCTTTCACAAATCCCCCTTGCTTAAGAGATATTAGGGAAACAAACACTTTTTTAGGAAATCAATAATAAGCTTGGTGATGATCTTGTAAGTCACATTACAAAGGGAAATAGGGTGAAAACAATCTAATGAGTTGACTCCTTTTTTGGGTACAAGAGCAAGAAAAGTAGAATTAATGGCTTTGAGCATCTATATATTTTTTGTCATTCTCTAACAACCTCAAGTAGATAAATTTTTAGAATTTTCCAAAATTCCTAAAAGAGTTCTATAGGAAACCCATTAGGTCCATGAGATCTAAAACACCACCAATTTCAACTCCTTAATGGAAATGGATTAATCTAGGAGATTTTTGTTCATGTTTGTAAATGCAAAAGAAGGAATCTAATCAAGCACTAGTATCTCCTCTTCCATATCTTGAAGCCCCTACTCAAAGAACAAAGAAGAAAAGTGTCAAACAACTCCTGAAAAAATATCTTGAAAATAATTTAATTAATTTCCTTGGCCAAAAATAAGCAAAGAAATAATATTACACCATCTACGTTCCTGCACAAATTTTTTATTTTATTTTTTTTAATCCCCTTCCTAAAGCCATTCGATCGAGGATTTCTATTTTTATAAAATCTCTTCCCAAAGTGGTGCAGGAGCACGTAGGCAAATGGGTGATCTACACCACCCAAAAATATCCTTGATTTTGCTTTTGCAATTTTGGTTTGTTTTTTCTGTTTGGTTTTCCTCTCTTTCATGCCTAAACCCTTAAAATTTCTTTTCCAATTTCACTATGGCACTCTTGAAGACGATAATGGAGTAGATATACTTTGAAGATACATTGTCCCTTGTAATGTGATAAAAGATCTTTAAATCAAATGAAAATAGTTTGTGTTTTTTTTAACTAATATTCCTCACTACTATAAGCATGCCTGGGAAAGAATTTGTGAATTACATTGGACACTTTGGAAAATAAAGAGGCAGCAGTGCACTAATTAACGCCACCATTATCATAGAGTCAGGTTACTTCATGATGTGGAAGCACGAATTACAACAGGCCATGGGTTGAATAGAAGGGGCAGAACATGGTCGATGGAAAGCTAGTAAGAAGATAGCCCGTGCAAAAGACAAGGAAACATTCTAATTTGAATGATTAAATAATTTTTTTTGCTTGTCATCTTCACTAGAAATAAACCAATCAACCAAGGGGACGGTTGATGGAGAGATACATTCTTTTGGTTTTGAAAAAAAAATGGAATGTCATAAGGTCGATATACTTGGGAAGAACCGATTGCATTCCAAATCCAATCGAAGTGTTGGTGATAATGGCTTGCCTTTTGAAATTCAAAAAAAAATGAACTGATAAAAAGAGGGAGGCGCCATGTTTAGGGATTGAAAAAGGAAGAAATAAAAAGAATGAATGGCCTGAGTGAGAGGGGTTGACACAATAAAGAGGGAATGGGCGATAAGTAAGAGAAGAGCTCATGCGAATAGGAAGAAAGGGCGAACAGAGAAGTTGAAGAAGGTAACCAAAGGCATAGTTCAGGGTGTTGAAACACCAGAGAGTGTGTAGAAATTGACCAAGAAGAGAAGAGTGTGAACTTGCAAAGAGGATGCAAGATAGAGGCGCCTGAAGGCGTTGAGGGTTAAGATTTTGAATGTAGGTGATAGTGCGGATGGAATGAAGTGGCAGATGAAGTTGTACAATGTGAATGAGAGAGTGCAGATGCAAGAATTTTTGCAGAGGATGACCAATAAAGCCATGATTTTGTAAATAATGTTGCAGAATTGATTTGTAATTTGATTCAGATTAAAATGTTGTATCTATTGCAACCATTTATATCGAATTGAAGTTTAAATTTGGAGCAAATTCTTTTGTTTATTTAATTCAACTTTTTTGAGTTTGTAAAGCAGAGGTTAATGTGTATTTTCTCTATATCAAATTGGTATCAGAGCAAGAAGTTTTGAGCGTGGAGAGTATCCACCAGGATCTGTGGGAGAGAGTGACTGAAGTGCATAGCTTGAAAGGATTGTTGTGGGTGTGTGTGGAATCCCAAATAGTTGAGAGCTAAAACTGTTGATTAGAAGAGATGTCACCCCGAGTAGGAAGAGGAAGACCCAGACTAGAGGTTGTACTTGAAAGATTTTGCGACATGGTGATTAAAGGAATTAGAAACTAGGGGGAAGTAGGTGCTAGTAATAGAAGGGAAAGAAGAGAAAGAAGAAGAGAACGTGAGGATGAGGAAGAAATCAAAGGTGAAGAACATGAAAGCGAAGAAGAAGAGGAGGAGGAGGAGGAACGACCAATGTATGTCAAACAAGAAATATTTTTGAGAGCTCTTTCGAGAATAACGAAGAGCAATAAAATGGATTTGCCATGTTTTTTTCTGGAATGTTAAATCCAGATGAGCTAATCAATTGGATTGGAGAGTTGGAGGAGTACTTTGAAATGGAGGAAATTAAAGACCCACAACGGGTGAAGATAGCTCAAATGAAATTGAAAGGGTTGATGCGTTATGGTGGAAAGGATTACAAAAAGAACGAGAAATGGATGGAGATCCTCGGATAATGAGGTAGAACCAGATGGTAACGAAGTTGAAGAAGATATTCATACCTAGAGATTATGAGATGGAGCTATTTAAGAAGTTGTAAAAACTTAATCAAAAAGAAATGAGTGTAAAAGATTACACGGAGGAGTTTTACAAGCTGGCCATTCGATCTAGAAGACATGAAATTGATCGAGAGAAGGTAGCCAGGTATGTAAATGGCTTGTGGTTTAACATTCAAGACAAGATGAGTATGATGAAAATCACCACAGTTGAGGAAGCATACCAATATGTGTTTAAGGCTGAGGAGAAATTAATGAGGAGGCAAGTAAACAATTCCAAAAGTCGAGGAAAATTTGTAGTAAAAAAGGGACAAGCAAGCAGCAGTAAAGGAAAGTAGATTGAGGAAGAATCCAATCCCAAATGGAGTAAAGAAGGGGGTCAAAACATAAAAGAAAAGAGACATCAATGAGAGGAAGTGGTGGTAGCATCAAAAGGCTTTCGTTCAGATGTTATCAGTGTGGAGAAGTTGGTCATCGTGCTTTCGAGTGTTCTCAAGTACATGAAGGCAACAAGAAGAGTGTAGCAAGAAACCACTTGGCACAAGAGGATGAGGAGTGTGATGCATCCCCAAAAGTAGCAAACCCTGAAGAAGGAGAATCTCTCATGATGAGGAGAGTGTTGGTGAACCCAGATACAGTGGAGAAACCATCTCAAAGAAGAAGTCTCTTTCGGACTGTGTGCAAGGCTAGAGGTAAGTGTTGTTAGGTTATTATTGATAGTGGTAGTATGAATAACTTAGTTTTAGAGGAGATGGTAGAAAAACTAAGTTTGAAAAGGAGTAAGCATCCTAGTTTGTACAAGGTTTCTTGGTTGCAGAAGGAACATGAAATGACTGTGAGGGAGCAGTGTTTAGTCAGTTTTCATATTGGTTCATATAGAGATGAGGTGTTGTGCAATGTGATGCCCATGACTACTTGTCACATGTTGTTGGGTAGCCATGGCAATTTGACAGGGAGGCCATTTATGATGGTAGGAAGAATTTATACACCATCTGGAAGGATGGGAAATAGTATATATTGAATTCTCTAAAGGAGAAAGAGAAGTAGATGAAAGGTTCCAACTCTATTGTTTGTTGTAGTGCAGAGAAGTAACGCATAGAGGAAAAAGAACAAAGTGCAGTGATTTGTAGCCATTCAAAGGGTAGATTTCAAGAGGAAAGGGAAGATTGGATTCTGATTCATTGCAATAGTGCAATAAAAGCACAAATAGTAGCATCCCAAAAGAGTGTGGTGGGCATAGAGATGGTCTAGTGGTAAGAAGTTGTTTTGAGAATCGAGATAATGTTAGTGGAGATGGCTTGAGTGTTGAGGATGAGCTAGAGTATAGAAGAGGGAAGGCTCTCGTGGACAAGGAGAAATGTTGGATTAAAAAAAAACATGGGATTACCATCCCATGCACCTTTGAATGTTCCTGAGTTTACCAACTCAAGGAACATTCCATTTTACCTGACGTGTTTGGTGCAGGAGCATGCAGGCGAACAGGCAATCCACACCACCCAAAAATATTGTTGATTTTGCTTTCACAATTTTGGTTTATTTTTTATGTTTGGTTTTCCTCTCTTTCATGCCTAAACCTCTTAAATTTATTTTTCAATTTCACTATGGCATTCTTGAAGACGATAATGGAGCAGATGTACTTTGAAGATACATTGTCCCTTGTAATGTGATAAAAGATCTTTAAATCAAATGCAAATAGTTTGTGTTTTTTTTTTAAATAATATTCCTCACTGCTATTAGCATGCCTGGGTCCAAAGAAATTGTGAATTACATTGGCCGCTTTGGGAAATAAAGAGGCAATAGTGAACTAATTAATGCCACCACTATCATAGAGTCGGGTTGCTTCATGATGTGGAAGCACGAATTACAGTAGGCCGTGGGTTGAATAGAAGGGGTAGAACATGGTCGATGGAAAGCTAGTAAGAAGATCTAGCCCATGCAAAAGACAAGGAAACATTCTAATTTGAATGATTAAATAAATGTTTTTGCTTGTCATCTTCACTAGAAATAAACCAATCAACCAAGGGCACGACTAATGAAGAGATACATTCTTTTGGTTTTGAAAAAAAAATGGAATGTGATAAGGCCGATATACTTGGGAAGAACCAATTGCATTCCAAATCCAATTGAAGTGTTGGTGATAATGGCTTGCCTTAAGACATTCAAAAAAAGAATGAACCGATAAAAAGAGGGAGGCACCATGTTTAGGGATTGAAAAAGGTAGAAATAAAAAAGAATGAACGCCCTAAGTGAGAGGGGTTGAAGTAAAGAGGGAACAAGTTGTAAGTAAGAGAAGAGCTCGTGTGAATAGGAAGAAAGGGCGCACAAAGAAGCTTGAAGAAGGTAACCAAAGGCAGAGTTTAGGGTGTTGAAACACCAGAGAGTGTGTAGAAATCAACCAAGAAGAGAAGAGTGTGAACTTGTAGAGAGGATGCAAGATAGAGGTGTCTGAAGGCGTTGAGGGTTAAGAGTTTGAGTGCAGGTGATAGTGTAAAATGTTGTATCTGTTGCAACCATTTATATTGAATTGAAGTTTAAATTTGGAGCAAATTCTTTTGTTTATAAAATTCAACTTTTCTGAGTTTGTAAAGCAGAGGTTAATGTGTATTTGCTCTGCATCACAAAGCTCCCACTCAAATAGTTCCTTAGACCACTTAGACCCTTCCCACAATAGCTCCTATATCATTCCTTATTCTTTAATAAGAAAGGTGAGTCTATCCAACTTATCTTGAATTTGATTTTTAATTTTGAAAATATTTCCAAAAGAGAATCTATTTCATCTGTTGTGTTTAAATTTGACAAATTGGAGCCTCTTGAAAAAGAAATGCATAGTTGATACAAAAGCTAGCTTCCCTTCTAACCCCATCCTTCCATGAGTTTGAATAAATTGGCATCTTGAAGCCACATTATAAGTTAAAACTTAAAAGGAGACTTCTTGGGGCTAGAAAACAATGAGGAGAATTTGATGGGCCAATGGTAGAAATATATCCATATTTTTGTGATATGTGATTTTCTAGGTTTGTATGTGTGTGTTAGATTAGAGAAGATGTCTGAATTAAAAAAGTTGACTTCTCAACGAGATGGAATCTTGTCATGCTCCATTGCTTCCATCTTAAATATTTATAGGACATCAATTTTTTTGTTAAACATCCCCCTCAGAGTGTCTTTTCATTGTCGATTCACAACCTTCCCTTCAGAACAAGATTTCACAATATAAATCTGTTTGCATCTAGTTCTTGTAAATTGATTGGGGCCTTTCCATTTACTTTTGAGTTGATTGTCTATGTGTTAGGAGAGGGTTGAGGGGTTCTAGGTCCCATCTTTGAACAATTTCTTTGAATATATGTCAATATTCATGACATGTTTGAAAGTGAAAAGAAAGAGCTTCATAACCATTTTGTTGAATCCAACTCATACTACCCAATCTAATTTCCAAAGAGTTCGAAAGAGGAAATTATTCAAATTAATTTCAACACGTAAATGGGAAAAAGCAACTACCTTTCTATCAATAGTATGGTGTCAGGATAGACTCAAGGTTTTCCAATAACCACTGCAATTGATTGAAGAATCTCCAAAACTCCACTGGAAACCTATGAAGATGAATCCAAACAAGTATCTTAGCTGGAAGCTCCTCCAAAAGATCAAACCCCTACATGCCAAGGCTTGATAAATAAATTCACTTCATTATGGAAATACAATCTCCCTTCAAAATCTATGTTATGATATGTCATTCTAGTAAACACCACAAAAAATACACATTCATAGCTAGAATAATTTTCATGTCTCCTTACAAATTCTAGTTCCTTTGAGCCTAAGCTTTTTAAAAAGTTTGAGATATACGAATTTTGATAAACTTATGGATTAAAGCATACTTCAACAAATAAAGAACATCATTTGCAAACTTTGGATTGATAATCAAAACCCATCAATCTTTGCTCTTCTCAAGACAATTGTTGAGCTCAAATGATTAATCATTTGTTGCTCATATAAGAAATTGGATAACATGTTCATGCCTAGATGAAGATGGCTTGTCTCTATTAAGAATAGCTTTAAAGGAGAGATTAGGGTGGTCCCCAAACCCCATGAACCACCATGCAGGTTGCCTCCCTTACAAGAACCAAAAGGAATTAAAAAACGACCAAAAAAAGGCTAAAAAAAAGTGAGGAAGAAGATCTACATTGCACACCACTCCCAACACACAATTCCTCGGCCGGGACAATAACCCACACCACAGTCGATACAACAAAACAAAACCCCAAACAAGAGGCCCTTAATTCACATTTTACTTAATTAACTCAACTAAATAAAAATCATTATTTTCAATTTGAGGTTGGCGTCTCTATTACTACATTTTAATCCCATTTTCACTCCATCGCCTCAAACCCATTCCAAAGACATCCCACGCCAAAAGAACCGTATTGACTCTATCGCACCTGCCCATCTCTAACTCCGTAGATAATTTTACTCACACCATTAATATTCTGTAACACACAAAACTCATGAAATTCGTTTCACCAGTACTATTCTCACACAACCTCCATGAAAGCGTACGTTCTTTTTTGCTCAGATGGACTCGCTATGTTATAAATTTGGAGCACCAAAACGTTTCAAAAACAATCTGATACGTGTAGCTATGTGGGGTGGTGATAAAGGATGTGCAGTGGTAAGAAGAGTTTGGGAGTAGGTGTATTGATAAAACTCTGATTCAGAGTTGGACGGAGTTTTTTCAATACCACCTATTTCTACACTTTTCGCCACCAATCCATTCTCACTGCACAAGATCAAATATTACCGTGAGTTTATAAATACTGTGATAATGGTGGGTATTTCAGCAACCATCTGATATAAAATTAAAAGAGCCTGGAAAAGAGCTTTTCTAGTTGGTATATTTCTTTTCTCCTAGTAGAAATTGTAAATTCCCATAGAAATGTGGTGATAAGCATGACAAGGGAAGTGAATCTTGTGTATTTAAATCTGGTGGGTTGGGGTTCATGGTTATATGCTGTATAGCTTAATGTGGGAGGTCTCGAGGTCCATTCCCTCGGCTGGCCATCTCTGTCGTGTTGGGCCCCACTTGATGTCCCCATCGGGTTTACTCTGCGCCCATTCCTCGACTTATTGGGGGGTGTGCGCGGGGGTTTGCCACGAAGTAAATTTCTTTGGAAAAAAAAAAGTGAATTTGTATTGATTGTTAGCTTGTGAAGTGGTGATTTGGTGATTTAAATCTAACATTGGCAATTATGTTCTTATTAAGATGAATGACTGAATTCTCTATTCTAATAGATTAGGGAGATGAAGAACTATAGTTTGTTGTTTTAGTTGTGATCAATTTTATAAGATATTTCCTAACTAAAGGGAGAAGGATGATCCTAACCTATTAATCATGTTTGGATAAAAGTAGGGGAGTAAATATCTTAATTTATTGACTTGCTAAAATTTATATATACCCTTATATTCATGTAAGAGCATTTACATAATTTATCCTCTTGATCCATGAAAGAGAAATAAAATTGGAATTTATGCTTTCAATCATCGAGTGAACGAAATTAAATTCCCTATAAAGAAGGTATTTTTGTCTCCAACTAAAATATATTGGGAAATAATTTAGTGAATGATCATTTAATAACTCTCACTATGAAGGAGAAATGTAAGAATTGAGTTTATTGGTTCAGTCTATAAAGGTACTTATATAAGAATAAGAACCTCTAAGGAATTTATCTTGGTAATCAATTAATGTGAAAATTGAAGGGAATGCATGATTTATGATGATGGATGAGGAGATCAATGTCATTATGAAGATAATGCATTCTACTATTTAATAGGATGAAGAGATCATTATTCTTTCAAACCAGTGTGTTTATAATTATATTTGAATATAATTTTATTGAATTTAATAATATAATTATGATATTATATATGTGCTATTGTCTAGAAATCAATTATTCTAACTAAGAATTGGTAATATAAATTGGAAGCGCTAAGAAAATATATTTTGGTGATGATGATTATAGATGACATCTATAAAATTATTTATAGTTGTTAGCTAGGGATACCACTTCAAATTTTATTATATATCAATTGCTCCCATTAGGTAGAAAAATTTTCACCTTTAAGCTCTCTCAAGTTATAATTTATGTGGATTTGGAATGTCTAAATTACCCACGTGATTTTTTTAATGAAAAGAGCTATATATTAAATGGTTCGTTAAGCATACAATAAATTATAAAAAATATATGGGTGGAATGTGATCATGGCCCAAATAAAACTATCCTAGTTGGAAAAAATAATAAATTTGTGCACCAAAATAATGAAAAAAACCAAAACAAATAAAAACACAATCCCATAATGGAAACAACCATTAAATCACAAGCTTAGCGTAAATAAATATAAATAGAAAATCCATCAAATACAAAGAGGAATATGGCCAACATTGGGAAAGGGGTCTTTCTCATCAAGGTTACCCTATTAACCATTTAGAAAATTATTATCATCATCCATAAGCTACTAGTCATTGAGATCAATTTATTCTCCTTCCTCAAGATCGTTTATTGTATAAAAATCATGCAAATTTTGAGTTGTCCTCAACAAAGATATTTAAGTACTATTTGAGGGAAATTGGTTTAATCAAGGGGGTCACCTACATTGTTGAAATAAAACATTGTCCAATAGTAAGTAGGTAATAACCATCTACCTAGTAGCCATGTGATGGGGTCCAACTTGAATTTTGATAATTCATAGGTGGAGAAAAACATCTTTCGCAACTTGTAGATAAACACTAGTAGGAATTAGAATGACCACACCATTCATCTCATTAAGGGGATTTGGAATGAATTAATGAAGAGGGTAGAACCCTATATATAATGCATGGGGCATTCCCTTAGTGGTGGAGCAAGGTTTGAAGATGTTGAACTTCTAGAGTTTCTTTGTTGGCTAGAACTTGAATGTGTGTGAGAACATTAGAAATCACTAGCATATCAAAGTGAATAGAAAAATTAGAATCCACAAAATAATAAGAAAAATTAACACAATTCTTATATTTCTAGATAGAAAAAAAATATTCCAATCTAAAAATATGTCATAATTAGTAAAATATCATAGAAAACTTGGCTTTCTCACCATTAAGGATATTGGTTAGGTAATTTTTTTATTTATTTATTTATTTATTTTATTTTATTTTTTTCTGAATAGTTCAAACTTTTTCAATCTATCAAGCAGGGTTCCCCTTTATTGGCCTCTCTTTATTTGTTGGCTATTGAAGGATTTATCTATATTATTACCCACATCATCTCTCAATGACAAGTTAAATGGGTTTCTTTTCTTGGAAAAAACTCCCAATAGTTGGTTAATGAACTACCATGATTTAATAAATGCAATATTTTATTTGGATGGAATGAATGTTAAATTATTTTATTTTTAAATAATAATTCATATTTTATTAAAATGATTTTTAATTTTTATTTTGAAATTTATTAGTAATTTAGGAGGCAATACATTAGTTGAGGAACTTAATGTATTATAAGTAGCTATTTTTAAAAAAAATATACAATGATACTATAACATTTATTCAAGATTGTACAACTTGTCAAGTTACAAAGGGGTGCAATCAAATTGTTGGTCTACATCAACCATTACCAATCTTGGAGAAACCTTGGGAAGATATAAGTATGGAGTTTGTATTGGGATTGCCAATAACGCAAAGAACCTAATTGATTCAATATTTGTATTCATGGATAAATTTTATAAGAGAGTGAATTCCATTCTATGTTAGAAGAACAATGATGTGGTACATATAGCTAATGTGTCTTTTAGGGTAGTAGTAATATTGCATGGATTACCAAGGAGCATTATTTCAAACAAGGATGCAAAATTTGTTAGCTACTTTTGGAAGACCTTATGGAAGAAGATGAAGACACATTTGAAATTCAATACAACATATCACCCACAAATTGATGGAAATATATAAATTGTGAATGAAATTTTGAGGGATTTACTGAGATTTTTAGTTGGAGAAAAATTAGGGAATTGTGGCTTGATAGTAGCACAAGTAGAGAACATATACGAATTCAATAAATTGGAGTACAAGGAAAACACCATTTACAATCATTTATGGAAAAAAAACCCAAGAAACGTAGTAGAATTGAGAGAATGAAGAAAAGAGGAGTGCAAAAGCAAAAGATTTTATAGAACACATGAAGGAAATGCATATAGAAATAAGACTTGTAACTTTGATAATATAAATGGAACATATAAGGAGGAAGATGATAAGAAAAGAGGCATGGGGATTTTTTGGTTGGAGATGAAGTAATGGTGTACCTTAGGAATATAATATTTCTAATTAGGACATATATAAAGCTAACATGAAAAATATTGGTCCTTGTATAATCATCAAGAAGTTATATTAGGAAAATACATATAAATTAATGTTACTAGTATAATGGGGCATATCACCAATATTCAATTTTACAAATTTATATTAGTATCAATGATGGGGATCTAGAGATAGTAGCTTAGAAATACAATGGGAAAACCAAATACTATAACAACCCAAAGAGGATTTTGGGGAAAATTTGGATAGTAAGATTGGGAAAAGCACAAGGAACAAACAATATGAAGGGTATTTGATAAATGGGAGAGGAAGGTCTAAAAAATATTCATCATGGACTTCAAAGGATGAGGTAGACCATCTTATTTTCCCTCTTGCCACCAAAAATTGAGGGACTTTTAAAATAATGGGTGTTTGATGTAGGAGCATCACAAGGTGTAACAACAATCTTTAATCACCCAAACCTATTTTCTTTTACTTTGTTTATTTTCAATATTTTATTCAGTTTCTAGTTATTTTTGGAGTCACCATAGATCCTACTACAATTTCACATCTCACCTCACAATCGGGGGTCATATGTTATACACTAATCATTTAATGTTGTATTAAATTACTAGGAGATTTGAATCAAAATAAAGAAATAATTAGGTGTCTAACATATGATCTATATTTACCAAATAACACTCAAAGTTAATCTTATTGTTTGCAACAAATTCTTGAAGCTTACAATAGTAGAGAAACATGTTCATAAATGTAGTAGACCAAGAAGATCTTACAATATGAACCATGCCAAGCTATATTGATCCATCACAATGTTTATTCCAAAAGATTCATTTACACATTTGACCAATTACATGTTTGATTAGGCATTGAGCTTTGTAGGTACCTTCTAGCCAACTAAGATCACTCTTGAGGCTAGAAACTGATACAAGACCATCTTTGAAGGTAACTAGAAATTAACAAAGAAAGTAGAAGATAATTTGACATGGTTTTGTGTTGAAATATCCTTTGAATCTTATAATTTTACCATCTAGATAATCAAATGGCTAAGTCCTGACATGTTGGAAGCCTATTTCTATAGACTATAGTTCTATTATGATTATAAATGAATAGAGGATTTTTTGGTGTTTTGTTGTTCCATTAATTTTGGTGGTTGTATGTTTATTCATTTGGGTGTATGGTTGGATAAACCTTCATTGGACCCTCCAACCATGATTGTGTAGTTCCTACCTATGCCTAGCATGTGATGTTAGTGGGAGTATTGTAGTTCATATATGTTGAGGTATTAGATGATCATGTTTTGATATTATTGTTATATGTCCTAACTCGTTGTTCCTCTATGGTTATTTTATTGTTATGCTTGATTTAAATGGAACTGAAGTGTGTGCACAATTTGATTCCAAGCTCCTTGAAAGGGGATGGATGTATTTAATTATGGAGATTTTCTTGGGATACATGCATGATGCAGACTTGCTCAAGTGATTATTATTATGTTTTGGTTTGTGAATATATGCATTGATATAGATGTTTTAATTAAATGAGCTATCATGAGCTATATCATTTAAATACATAATGAGATTATGGATATGATGTTCTACACCATGGGGTATTTATGTGATGCTTTGGCTATTTATATATATGGAGCAGGTATGCTTGACATGTGAATTGAGTGATTATAGGTACTACGTATTTCTCCACTCAACTCCACAATTCTAAATATACCCTGATGGTGGTTGTAAGGAGATATCACATTGGCAATTTATTGTTTTTCCTTACCCACTGTACTTGATATGATTGTGAGACCCTTATTATTTTACCCACGTTGACCTAGATACTACCATTGGTATTATTCTAGATATCGTAACCCTCTTTTTCCAAGATGTCCCATGAATGTTTGGTTGATGTCTCAAGTTAAGTTTCCTATTTCCATAATTTAATTCAGTTAAATGCTTATATGGATTTAATAGTGAAATTATATGTTGAATGGTAATTAGGGAATGAATTTAATCAATTATTGGGATTTGTGGGAGTTTCAGATTGAATAATGGAAATACAATGTATATTAATTTAATTTGATTTAAACTTTGGTCTCCGCAAGTAATATGGAAATATGCTTTATATATACTTAAAACACAAATTAAGCACGGAATAGAAAATTGGATTGTATCAAGTCTTATTTTGGCTTGGATAAAATCGAGAATTAAATGCAATCAATTGGAAAATTAATATATATTTTTTATTATTTAATTTTTGGAAAAGGAAAATGGGGTTAAAAGGAAAAATGCATTTTATTTTCTTTTTCATGTTATATTTGTGTGGAATTTGGAGAGGGAAAAAACCCTCTTCTCCCCAAATTATTTATTTTGTGATTGGGTAAGCAATTAGAAGGAAAATGGAGTGAGGTTAGTTACATTTGGATAGGAACGAGGAGGAGATCATGCTCACGTGTGGATTTTTGCATCCACAGGGTGTGATTTGAGTTCTCCTCTTTTCAAATTTTGCCAAATTGAGAGGTAAGTTTTCCATACCTCCTGCAATGCTTATTGTATTTCATTTTGAAAGGTTGAAAATGGATTGGTGGGGTGTTAGAACCTCCCAATTCCTTTTATTTCATAGAATAAGGATGTTTATTTTATTGTATGAGAAAATTTTGGAATTTTCCAAAATATGTAGTTATTATGCCTATTGTTTTGAGATTTTTGCAAAATGATCATTTTATGGCTTAAAAGGGGTGTTGGGAAATTTTTCCACCAAGCTCGATGTTTTACCTATTGATACCACATGTAACAAGCTCGATGTTTTACCTATTGATTTTACCTAAGTTTTAATCCACATGTGAACAGTTTAAGTTTACCAACACATAACAATAAAAAAAAATCCATTTCAATAACAATGATGCATATTCGAAATAAACCCATTTCAAATTTTCTTTACATTTCAATAAAGTAACATTACATAATCCTAAGTAATGATTGCATTTTCAAATACATTTTTCATAAAGATATAAGATCATGTGATTACATACATAACTTTCAATAGATCAATGGAATAAAGTGCAAATGGTCCAGATTTCCCTTCTTGGGCATACATCCTCAAATTTTAGCTCTCAACTGCATGAGGGAGAGTATCACCCATGTGCTTTTCCTCCAACCATAGACTAACTATGGTCCCCCGTACATCTACATAACTAGTAAGATGGACATCCCTTCAATGAAGAGATTGATTTGGTAACCCTCATAATAATAGTCTTCTTGAACTTGGTGTTGTGTCCTACATAACTAGAGCTACCATATAGTGGATACCCACCTACATGTATGAAATTCCAGACCTAGTTATGCAAACCTAGCTTACAATGAACCAACAAGTGTATTCAATGGCAACTTACACTACTTTGGCCAAAGATTTGATAATTACATCAAACTCACTTCTATGAAGTGGATGTCGTATGTTTACTAAAACATAGAAAAAGGGGGCTTTAATATCTAACCCTCTTTTCTACTATTTCATTCAAGAAATGAGATCCAAACCTTGAAGTGACTATCAACCCAAAAGGTGAGCCAAGTCAAGATTTGGGGATCTTGCAATTTCTCCTTTATACAAGGACATGGTGGTGGATCGAATCACACTTTGGGGAGAAAAATTCAAAATAGAAAAACAACTCTAAACCTAAGTCTACAAGATGCAATGAAGAAATCTATCACAACATAGAGAGAAATAGGGAATTTTCTATAAAAATTGAGAATAAAGAATGGTGTGCACCTTGTCAAAGCTTGTCGTTTCTGCGACCTTATTAGGGACTCATTCGCTAGGTGGAAAATGGGTCCTCGTGTACTTGTCTGGGAGACTCTGAATCTAGAAATGAAGTTGGTAAACTATGAAAATATTTTGTCCCTAAAACCCTAACAGGGACTCATTTTCCAGGTGGCGAATAGGTCCTAGTTGGCTCTTCCAGAAAACTCTAAATCTGGTCTTGAAGTTCCAGACCTGCAATTCCTTCCTACAACTTGAAATTCCCACTTTCAAATCTGGATCTGCTAATAATCTACAAAACAAATTTTGAAGCTTGTTGGTGGATAAGTGTTTTCCTTAGTCAAACCCTACGTTTGGTAATTAAACCTTGATGATGAATGAAAATATGAGACATGAAATGTGTGTGCAATCCTAACATTAAGTGTGTCTAATATTAAGACCTTTAATGATGCAAAGAAACCCTACCCAATTGTGTTATAATAGGATCCTAAAATGAAACATGAACAATGTAAAGGACCCACTTTAGGAGATCCCAAATCCCCTTAATAAGCCACAAATCTGAATATTCCTCTCTTTATGTTGCAAAGAGAATGAGCATAGAAGATGGAATCACTTAGGAAACAAGTCATTAGGCTTGGTTGAATGTCTTGTGCATCTCCTCAAAACCTAGAATCCATCATGATTATCCATGGGCATCTATCATCAATCTTCCAATAATGCTTGATCTTTGACACAAAATGAGCTTGACAACCTATAATTTTGCTCCAATAATTCACTCTTGCTTGCTCCTTGAATATGAATGCTTGATCTCTTAAAAATTCTCTAGACTCTTAGATTGATTAGATGAAACTATGTGAAATAATCTTGTATTTATACATAGCTTAAGATTAAATACCGAAATTCAAATAACACAAGCCGACACTAGATCTTGAATTTGAAATCATTAAAATCCTGCCAAAAACATATCCCAAGGGGGGTGTCCTAAGTTAAGGAGGACCCATTCGCCATAGGGTGAATGGGTCCTGGCATATAACTAGGACATGTTTCGGGCATTATGAAATGTCATGCCAAAAGGGAGTCCTAGGACTTAGTGAGGACCCATTCGCCTGGTGGAAAATGAGTCCTAGGTCACTAGCCTAGGACACATTGCTTGCAAAATTAAGTGTTGTGAAATATTATCAATGAGTGTCAAGTTTATCCCTCAAAAAATATAATTAATAAGGCTTGGATTTGAATTTAAGGGGCCAAATAAGGAAAAATTAACCTCCATTAATTAATAAATCCCTAGATTAGTGTGAAAGTGTAAAGAAACACTTTACAACACCCTAAATAAGTCACCATTAAGTCCATTTTATCAATAATTATTCATTCCCAAATTAAGTGTGAAAAAGGGCTACTTTTTCTCCACTACATTTTTCCCCCACTTTAGTGATCAAGTATGATATCATTTCAAACTCACACTAAATTAGACATTCAAAACACCTATGTATGCAATAATGAAAAAGATACACAATCATACACTATCAAAGACCAAGAAAATAAAGGATCAAGATTCAACCGTTCCAACATAACTATTTGTTTGAGAAAAGGAGAAGGATGAAGCCTTGATAGTTTGTCCAACATGATGTGAACCAAGTTTAACTTGTTTGTCCAAAAATTTTTACAAGAAGAACTCAATGTCCACTATGAAAATGATGTAAGCCCCTCACCCAAGCTAATGGAACCCCAGGTCATTCACTCAGGTGAGCCCCAAGAAGGTGGCTTAGTGAGAAATTCATGCCTCTATGTCCACTCTCACTATGCTTACCATACTAAAACTATCCCTCTAATAACTCTGATAGGGCACCACTCACATTCATGTTTCGTGCTTAACATGCGAGTAAAGGTTTTTGTTCAACGGGACTTTTCTTAGTTTGTGTAAGGTCTCTTCTTAGGGAACATTCTGTCTAACATCTCCAAGAGAGGACTAGTCGAAGAAATATCACGCTCTTGGAGGAAATCAAACCCAATGGACAAGAAAAAGACATCAGTAAGAATAAATAAATCACACAAGGAAGAATAGGTCAATAGACTCTTAATTTTAAATCAATTGCTAACACCATTGTTGTGAGCAATCCACTTTAAAGTAGAAGACATGAGAGCTTACTCAAAAATCCCTACCCCAAGTCATATGTTCTTGAATGAAACCACATCATGAATAAGGGGTTGCCCCCAAAATGAAATGCTAAACATAGAAGAAAGTGCTATCACATGGAAGCCAAATTTTAAGGCATGTTTTTCACATCCCAAGCTTTCTTATATATATATATATTAGGCAAATAAACTAAACTCAAAAGAGATAAATAGTGTCACACATGGACAAGGATAACTCTGTAAACTCTGCCCCACTTAGTGCAAGCACAAGGATGAGTCTAGATGATTTGGATGAGTAAAACATAATAGAACAAAAACTGTATCAATTAGAGGGAACCAGGGTGCTTCAACACAAGAAGACTTCCACCACACTCCTTAAGATGTTGAATTTCCATACCCAAGCCTTGTATCTATTAAAGTAGAATGATCCACGAACTCTCTTAAGTGATGCACAAAATTAACTCTTGTAGTAAAATTTATTTTGTATTCTTGGAGGGAGGGATATCAAACAATCTCAAGGAGGAGTCTCGACAAGATACTCTCTTAATCAAAAGTAGAAGATGTTCCTTTATTCTGCAACAAATATATCTTTTGCTTAGTACAAGGTGTCATACTTACACAAGACTCTTTAGATGGTGAGATTTTGTACTCTTCTTTAAAGGAAGGTGTAAAATTTGACGAACTCCAATCGTTAGTGTTTTGTGTGATGAAACTCGATATCAAGCAAAGATTTTAATTATTCTCATTTCCTTTGAAGATAATAACCAAGACAAACCAATTTCTATCAATTCAGGATGTACTAATGCTAAAGTTGGCTTAGAAGAATCCTTTGTAAGATTGTTCGTATTGATTGAAGGATTGTTTTTTTTTTTTGAGGTATAATAACCAAGACTATTAGTCATTTCTTTTGTATTAGTTTTTATAGGGATGTAAATACCTTGTTCTCTAGCACCACATCCTTTCCAACTATAAATCCAAGTTGTTTCCCATAAGTTCATAACCCTTCCATAATTCTTTTTCATTTATTCTTTGATTTGGTGGGAGCGCTCATGATCAACTTCATCAAAATTTGTTGTGTAATTTGTTTTTTCTTCTAAAGTGGTTGAGGTGGATGCTTTCAAATTTTGTGTTGACATTACCGCTTTTTCTTTTCCCTTGTCAAACTCTTTGTTTATGATCTTTTATTCTCCCATGAATGTTGGTGTGAAATCTAAGGAACCCCAATCATCTTCTAACAATTTAGTTGACTTCATCAATGTTCTTGTGTTCTTTCTTTGTGGCTTCCACTTTTGTAGTTGATTTCCATGCTTTCAAAGGATCTTGTCCTTCTCTCTTAGCAATTAGACAACTTTCAAGTTCAGGGTCATCTTTTAGCATGTAAAATTTGTTTTCATAAACATATTTCATTACACGTTGAAGGGTAGAGGGCACTCCATTCATCTCATGAATCCATGGTCTCCCTAAGAGGAGATTGTAAGAAAGATCGTGAGGCATAACATGGATTGACGTTTGTAATGTTACTTTCCCAACTTTAATAGGTAATGTGATGGCTCCATGCGGTTGTTTCCATATATTATCATATCCACGGATAAACAAATAATTGGGTTTGATGTCACTCTTATCCATATCAATCTTTTCCAAAAGGCTTACACTACACTTTAGGATTGAAGCATTGTCAAAAAGGGTTTGTTTTATCGTGATTCGATTAACATAGGCTATTATCGTGAATGCATAATGTCATCTTTGAACCTCCAAGGAGGGTAACTCTCTTTGGTGAAAAACAATGTCTAAATTTATCTCATTCATCCCTTGAACTAGTGTTGGAACACATTATTTGAACTAGTATTACGAGGAACCATAACTTGTTGCAAGGTTGTTTGAAGCATACTATGGTAATTTGGTGAAGCTTGAATAAGATCCCATAGGGATATCTTAGTAGGTGTGTTCTTAATTTGTTCAACAATATTATATTTCTTTCCACTATTCGAGGGTAATCGAGGAGTGCTTATAGGCAAGATAGGTTGAGGCAAAGGTAATGAAACTAGAGTTGTTTGTTGTTTTCTATTGTTCCTTGTATTGTATGTGTGCATAACGGTAGTATAACCCATTTGTTGTCAAGCATTGTTATCATCAAGTGAAGGATTGTTTTTAGGTGGTTCTAGGATAAAAACAGGTTTGTTTTGAACTTGAGGTTTTTGCGAAAGAGGGTAAATGTAAGTTACAGTGTGATTGTGTTAACATCATTGTGTTTCAGTTTTTCATAACAAGCCTTAGTGGATGAACCTTGCAAGATGAAGTCCTCAAGGGCTTCATCTAACATGTCAAAGTCATCACTACTAACTTGGGATTGAGGGATAGGGTAACTTTGAAAAAGAGATTTGACATAATCAAATAACTATGCTTTCTACAAGGGTTTTGTTTGACGTTTTTGATGTTTGTGTCTTTTGTTTTTTGTTTTCTAATGATTACAAAATGTAAAATAACTTATCTATTGATGCAATAATGTTGGAAATGTAGAAATATAATTTACTTTTAACTAAAATATGTAAGAAATTATTTTCCCAATGTTGCAAAATCTAACTAAATAAACAAGAAATTGAATGCAAAGACAATCTATTTTAGGAAACTACTTCTCAGATGTAATAACAAAAATAGAAATGCTTATTAGAAACTAAAAATGACTCAAAAAAATTGCTGCTAAATTTGTACAAGGACTCATTCGCCCTATGGCAAATGGATCCCAGATTAGGGTTGATAACAAGAATAGAAATGCAAATCGGACACCAAAAATCACTCTCAAATTTGGCTAAACAGGTGTGTACAAGGGCTACTCATTCGCCATATGGTGAATGGGTCCCAGATTAGGGTTTTTTAAATTTGACTTTTGTTGTTTTGAGTTGATCCTATGTGTTTGCTATTGCAAGTCTGTACAATAGTCAATTATGTAGCAAATTGTCCATATTTCAATTTTCTAAATGCAATGTTGACTAAGGCTGAATGATGAATAAGGTGACTAAATTTAATGTGCAATATGAATCTAAATGGTTGAATGATGATTTCAATGCAAGAAACAAACTCAAAACTAATGCATTTTTTTCTAATTTTTAGTGAATATAAGCAATGTAGACATGCAAATCTATCCTAAATGCAATGTTCACTAATGCAAAATGAAAGAACCCTAAATGCAATGCAAGTAATGCCAATCTAATGCAAACTATTTCAAATTAATATCTAGGGTTTTAATACACTCCAAATCAAAAATTAGGATGTTCAAAAGGTTCAGGTTCACCATAATGAAACATAGAAAAAGGAGGCTATAATATCTAACCCTCTTTTCTGGACTATTTCATTCAAGAAATGAGATCCAAACCTTGAAGTGACTATCAACACAAAAAGTGAGCCAAGTCAAGATTTGGGGATATTGCAAATTCTCATTTATACAAGGAAATGGTGGTGAATCAAATCACACTTTGGGGAGAAAAATTCAAACTAGAAAAAAAACTCTAAACCTAATTCTACAAGATGCAATGAAGAAATCTATCACAACATAGAGAGAAATAAGGATTTTTCTAGAAAAACTGAGAATAAAGAATGATGTGCACCTAGTAAAAGCTTGTCATTTCTGCAACCTTATTAGGGACCCATTTCTCCAAGTGGCGAATGGGTCATGGTATACTTGTCTAGAGGCTATGAATCTAGAAATGAAGCTGGTAAACTATGAAAATATGTTGTCCCTAAAACCCTAACAGGGACTCATTCACCAGGTGGTGAATGGGTCCTGGTAGGCTCTTCCAAAAAACTCTGAATCTAATCTTGAAGTTTGAAATCTACAATTCCTTCCTACAACTTGAAATTCCCACTTTCGGATCTGGATCTACTAATAATCTACAAAACAAATTTTGAAGTTTTTTGGTGGATAGGGGTTTGCCTTAGTCAAATCCCAAGTTGGGTAATTAAACCTTGATGATGAATGATAATCTGAAACAAGAAATGTGTGTGAAATCCTAACCTTAAGTGGTCTAAGATTAAGACCTCTAATGATGTAAAGAAACCCTACCCAATTGTGTTAGAATATGATCTTGAAATGAAACATGAACAATGTAAAGGACCTACTTTAGGAGATCCCAAATCCCCTTATAAGCCACAAATCTGAATATACCTCTCTTTAGGCTA